>JAMKCH010033798.1:0-44575 GCA_023653785.1 Ophioderma brevispina | reverse complement strand
GGGCCTGGAAAAAAAAAGGAAAAATTTATTATTTTTCATTAAAAGTTGTAATACTACTGGTACCAAATTATGAGAAAAACATATTTTTGGGTAGTTTTTTCAATTAAAGACACTTTAGTAAAATATTTGATTTGAAAACATTGTGTTATTGCTTGAACAAAAAAGTAAAAAACCATTCCAATCTTATTGCCCAAGCCAACCAAAACCCACATCAATATTAAATGGTTACAATTTTACTAAATCTTTCTCACATTTCCAAATAAAAAAAAAAGGAAAATTTATGTGCACTTAAATAGATTTTTTATACTTTTAAATTTGTTCTCTAATGTTATAGACACCAGGGCCGGGGACCTCACTTCTCGGCGCCTTGCGGAAATTGAGCTGACATACGCAGGAGCCTGGACATGCTTTACTCTGGCCTGAACGGCGCGGCGGTTCAAAAAACTCGCAATGATCCTGATAAAATTGCAAATTTGAATGGGAATATTAAACACTGCCAAAAACAAGTTCGGAAATCGCGATTACTTTAATTTTGATTTTAGCGGAACATGCGGGCAGTTTCGAGAAGTAATTTTGAAGCTAAACAGAATGTATTCATGAGCATATTTCCATAGCGATTCACTATTTTCATTTTCTCATATTAGACTGTCCGTTTTTTATGCAATGCACATGTACAATATTCCTGGCATTTATCAGAAATATCAAAGCTTTCATCTACGCTGCTTTTGGTTTGATACAGGTTGATGATTTAAAAACCGTTTTCTTTCTCAAAGCAATTAATTGCTCACCTGAGAGCTTTCGCCACGTAACACTGTAGCTTGATCACTCACCTGAGTTGTTGTGGTGTATTGATGATATTCAAGATCATCAGACCGTGACCGAAGGTCACGTGGTCTCTGACAAAGGAGAGTGATGAATGACACCAACTCTTATGAGAAATTAAAAAGTTGACCCACTAGGAGGTACAACGCTCACTTATCAGCAATCGATTCAAGGTTGACTCTTTTGCAACATTAGTTTTCACGCTTTATCCGTTATCGTCTATGGAGCCCCGGAACCTATGCTCCCAACCGGACATTATCTTCCTTTCACACCGCCCGGTGGTCCCCGGACTAGCGGGGCCTTAGCCGGGAATGTACATTTTGCTGTCGTGACACCCCCCCCGCCCGCCTTTGTCCCCGCTCAAGTACACGAAATCCGGGTGCCGGGCTACATTTTTTGTACAACCCCCCGCTATGTCCTCGGCCCCTACTAGCCGGGCTTCGGTGTGACATCCTCGTATATTCTCGGCCAATGAAGGCGGGGACGCTTTCAAACTCTGTACCATCCGGCTCGTCCCGGCCTTATGCGACAACGGTCTGCTATATAATAATGTATCATACTACATTTTGGATCGCCGAGGTGTCAGAACCGAGCCGAATTTCACCACATCGGAAGTTTGAGAAACAAACTCGTTTAGTTTGTTTGTTAAAAAAAATGCCACATTATCCACGGCGCTATCCGAACACTAAATGATATAATCCATCTGGACAAGTTGTATTTCTAGGGGCCGGGAAAAAAAGGAAAAATTTATTTTTTCATTAAAAGTTGTAATACTATACTGGTACCGAGAAATTATGAGACAAACAGTAGTTTGGGTATTTTTTTTCAAATTAAAAGAACCCTTTAGTAAATATTTGATTTTGAAAACATTGTGTTTTGGCTTGAACTAAAAAGTTAACCATTCCAATCTTATTGCCCAATCCAACCAAACCCACCATCAATATTAAATTGTTACAATTTTACTTAATCTTTCTTCACATTTCCAAATAAAAAAACAGGAATTTATGTGCAATTAAAATAGATTTTTTATACTTTTTGATTTGTTCTCTAAATGTTATAGTCCCCAGGGCCGGGGGACCTCGCTCGGCGCGCCTTGCGGGAAATATGAGCTGACATTACACAGGAGCCTGGACAGGCGTCCTCTTGGCTGAGCGGCGCGGCGGTTCAAAAACTCGGGCATGATCCGTGTAGATTGAAAATTTGAATGGGAATTAGTAACGACACCACTACTGCCAAAACAGTTCGGAATCGCGATTACTTTAATTGTTGATTTATATCGAACATGCGGCAGTTCGGAAGTATTTTGAGCTAACAGTATGTATTTTTCATGAGCATATTTCCATAGCGATTCACTATTTTCATTTTCATATTAAAATGTCCGTGTTTTATGCATGAAATGACAAGAGTCCTGGCCATTTAGCAAGACTATCAATGCTTTCACTACGCTGCTTTGGTTGCTACATGTTAGATGATTTAAACCGTTTCTCTCAAAAAGCAAAATTATGCTCCCTGAGAGCTTTCGCCACGTCCACTGAGCTAATCACCACCTGAGTTGTGGATGGGGTATTGATGAATTCAAGATCATCAAAAGAAACCGTGACTCAGGTCACTTGTCTCTGCCAAAGGAGAGTATTGAATGACACACCAACACGTATGAGAATTCAAAAGTGAACCCCCTAGGATTACACAGCTCAACTTATCAGCATCCTCCAGTAAATCAGAGACACGGTGGTTTCTGAGGATAAGTTTGGCCACAAGATTTACGCCATCACCAAGGAACATATCATCAGCTGTAACCCTACTTCTGAGGATGTACCCAAGTTATATGGTCTCCCCAAAATCCACAACAGGCACGCCTCTCCGTCCCATTTTATATCGTTATTGCTCTATAACTTCAACACTGCCAAATTCTGCTCCAAAATGTATTTCGCCACTTGTGGGCAACATGTTCATCACATCAAGAACACTCAATTTTGGTTCAGAGTACCATCCATCAACAGATGAGATGATGAGTTGGTCTCATATATGTCACGGCTCTCTTTACGAGTGTTCCGGTTTTGAACGATGCATTGGAATGTCATTCACATGGCTTGATAAGATAACACCTTGAGGATCTGAACTCTATAAGTGTGGACCAGATCATCGAGTTGCTCCGCTTTGTGCTCACTACATCTTACTTCACTTACCAAGAGGTTTTTTAACAGACAGCGTCAGGTGCATCGATTGTTCGCCCTGTAGTCCCCTAACCGCGGACTTCTACCTGGAATGGTTGAAAACTTATGCCATCAGTACCGCCCATGTCAAACCATCTTTCTGGAGTCGTTACGTGGACGATACCCTCGTTTTCATGAAGAAGAACTAATGACCATTTACCAGACATCTTAATTCTGTGAATCCAGCAAATCCAATTCACAGTGGAGAGAGAGCTAGACGGTAAGATTTCTATGTTGGAACCTGATGCACATGGACACTGGAACGGACCATACGATCACCATCTACCAGAAACCCACTCATACCAACCAGTATTTGGACTTTCAATCCCATCATCCCTTACAACATAAGCTGTCTGTTGTTCGCACTCTATTTCATAGAGCGGAAACTTGTGTTACGTAGGACCAAGACAAGACCATTGAGAAGAATAACATCAAACAATCCCTCAGGATCTGTGGGTATAACGATTGGGTGTTTGATACAGCCACTCCCAGTCCCCGTGAGTCGAGTACTCGACAACACGTCAACAGTCAACAGCACAAGGAAGTGTGTGGTTCTACCTTACGTCCAGGGTGCCTCGGAAGCATTACGCAGGATTTCACCAAACTGTATCGCAGTTCATTTTAACCACAGAACCGCTTCGCTCTCTTCTAGTGCCTCCAAAGAAAAACTCCATCCATGAAATATTCTGGCACTGTTT
This sequence comes from Ophioderma brevispina, assembly GCA_023653785.1. Lineage (NCBI taxonomy): Eukaryota > Metazoa > Echinodermata > Ophiuroidea > Amphilepidida > Ophiodermatidae > Ophioderma > Ophioderma brevispina. The sequence continues at coordinate 40,842 of JAMKCH010033798.1, read as the reverse complement.
ACCAGATAAGTTTTCAGAATGTAGGCTCCGCCTATTTAGGTGAATCGGGCAGACCCCTTGCCGTCCGGGTTAAGAACATCAAAGACCGGATCCTCAACTCACCTGTTTTTGATCATAATAAAGCAGGGCACAACAGTTGACTGTGCATGTCAAGATTCTGGATAAAGGATCTATTGGTCAGGAGATGGGTAAAGGAGGCCATCCACATCAGGACTTCACCGAGTGACCTGCAACCGTTACCATGGCGGCACCGTCTTTCCAGAGCAACAACTCTCCTTTGTCAGAGCGCAGTGAACTTTGGTCACGGTCCTGATGATTCTCTACAGCTCCTCATTACCACCATCACACCCAGTGAGTGATCAAGCTACAGTTGTTACGTTGCGAAAGCTCTCAGTGAGCAATTAATTTTGCTTCTGAGAAACGGTTTAAATCATCTAACATAGCGTTCACTACCTATGGGTGATTTTATGAATAAACTTCTATTAATTTCTTTGTGATTCAGTTGATATCTAATTTTTTTTAAAGCATTTGACGGGCGATACTGCTCACTGATAGCCTGGTTTTATATGGTGTGACACATGGTTAAAGTCCCCGCTATGTCCCGCTGAGCTGAGAAATTTTTTTGTACCTCCCGTCTTAATTCCCAGCTATCATCAATGATTGTCCCCGCAGGGCGGGAGAAAGCTACATAACATTCCCGGCCAAGTCCCGGCTAACATCCCGTCTTGCGGGGCTATTTTTTGTACATGCCCGGCTATGTCCCGGCACATACCCCGCTATGTCCCCGGACCCCCAGGGCCGGGATTTAACTTTACAAGTGCATAAAAATGACATGTTTTGCTTATGTTCCATTTCAGGTGTGAATTACTACTTTTGGTATGCATATAAAGATGCCAAAACCATCTTTAAAAAATGGGAACGCCCGTTTCTGAAACTTTTACATGTCCCTTTAAATAGTAAAAGTACTAGTACACAAGTGCAGTAAGTACATTAAAAAATACAGGTATAAAATTAAGAACAACTGATTGGCCGATTAAAATCATTTTTTATGTAAATTAAGCCAGGAGAGGGTGCAACAAAAATTGTCACCCTATTGCAAAGTGTTCCGATTATTCAAAATAAATATAGCATGCCTAATTTAAGTCAGAAGCTCATTCATTAGGGCAGATTTGCCTTTTTAAGGACCTTCTTGTTTTACACTTGATCTTGGAAAAGTTGTATTGGCAATTGTGTAAATGTTTTTTAGTTCGGTTGCAAAAACCCACTTTGTCCAGGCATGTTACTCTTTAAGTGTTAACAAATTAAAGATCACAGTTACAGAATTTTGAATGTCACAGAAATAACAAAGATTAAAATTACTAGTGGGGCCTACATCCAGCAGTACATCTAAAGTACTTTGGTTGGATGGAATCAATCACATTTTGAGGAAAATGTATCATATTAGCTGGTATAAACATGCCTCAAAATATGGTGCGGGTTTATTATTTTCCGTTCTATAGCTGCATTGTTTGAAATAATCAAGTAGGCTACATTATACCTGCAAATTCAGTGTCATAGGAAGTGCAACTTAAAGGCACTCAGTGATTTGCTAAATCAGAAAATCGAAAAAATTCAACAAAATATCTTTTAAAAAGACAACATCACTTAGCAAGGATGTAATATGTTAGGGTGATACTTGAGATCGTAGGGAAGTAGGAAACCCTCTCGTATAAGAGAGAATTATATTTCAGGCTTAACCATACTCATGCATCAACCTCTAAGTTTGAAATACCACGGATGGGTTTGGAAACGCCAGCCCTTATATCATTCCATATCCATTTCATAGGTGAGTGCCCCCCCCCACTCCCCCCACCGCATGGTTGTTCAGCGATATGGAACATTGTGGGTCTTTATCATCAAATAGATTCTTAAATAGTTTAACCACAGTCCATTGCACAGAGATTCAAAAATTGAAACTTACAGGAAACAGGTTTTAAACACGCTTGTTACTATGGGGCAAAGGATAACTCCATTTTGGACAGTTCAATAGCTTTCATGCACGAAGTGTATTTAGAAAAACACCCTGAGTTTTTATGTATATTATGATACCTAGAAATACCAAGACAGTTCATGTCATGCATGTACATTCCAACCCACTGAACTGTGCCTTGGTTGCTGGACATATAGTGTTGTCTTATCTTGATTGTACACTATAGTACTCTCAAGACCACGGGTCCGATCATCCATTACATGTCAATGAATCTGAGAAGTTATCCACTTGTGATGGTTGGGCTGTCATCCAGTCAAACGTTTTGTTTCTGGCTGCTTAGGATATGAATGTCCTAGTAGGTATATCCCATGGTCCCTTAATTCTTAAATAATTGGAACCAGAGGACTTTGCACTGCTACATGAACACCACCCAACTCTGTGCATTGACTTTATATTCTGGCCAATCAGTGTGCTTGCTGCACATATGCTTGTAAAACTTGTAATGTTGTGGCTTTTAATCCACTCCGACTTTATACCATCTTCGATGACAAAAATAGATTTTTGCATGTCTGGTAACAAGTATAGGGGTATCCTAACATATCCTGCAAATGTTACGACCAAAAACAACCTAACATGGAGCAAAATCGGATGTTTAGTCATTGGTCCGTAGGACACTTCCTATTCCACGTAATTGAAGTAGATTTGTATCATTGAACAACTGCCGTTTTCTTCATTTCAGTTCAATTCTTCGTTGGAAAAGGAACATGAGAATTCTACAGGCTATCTTCACTTTTAACTATTACTGCAAATTTTCAAATAATTTGACGCTTTCGGATAAATCACTGATAGTGTCTTTAATGATGGCATAAGCACGTGTTTTGTTCCCTTTAACCTCGCCCTGTGTTAACTTGGAAACAGCCCAAATTCTCTCACCCCAACCATTCATAAGTGGCCTTCCCACACACTGCTATCTCAAGTGTATTTGCGTTCATCCCACATCACCAGTTTTTGGGACAATTTACCTAATAATGTCCCAGTGAGGCCAGCCATGGATTCCCATAATCCCATTCTTAAAGGGGACCCGTCATGCAAGTATTGTTGGCGCTTTCACGTTACTTGTGTTTTTTAATAAAGATCCCCCTTTCCGGTTTGATTATATCATAAACAAAATTGTATTAATGTGCAATTTTATAATTGTAAATAATATATAACGGTCTTTAAAGAGACATGAGATTTCCAGAAAAGCACCCCAATTTTTTCGAACCCAAGTTGTTGCATATTTGGAATGCTTTTCCAATGTATTAGATCACACCTGGAGTGAATAAGCCGACTACACCGTCTTTATTAATAATATGATATTTAGTACTTTCTGTCAAGCACGACAGAACGATTACAATAGCACAGCAAGTTCAAAACAAGGTTTCTGTTTTTTTTGTACTTGTTTGTTCAATAAACCTTCGAACGTTCTTGGTAGGTGGTCTCAATCGATTCGGTGGGCAATTTGAGAGAAATTTGTATCCTAAAAAATCTCCAATTTTAAAAAAAAAAACTTTTAAAGATTTTGTTGTTGTCTTTGAAGACATCATATATAGGCTTACTATGTATCATTGAGCTCTTAGTTATTAGTTGTTTTTCAAGTCTTACACTTACATGGTATTTTGTCACATATGGCGAAAATCTGATTTTTAATGATTGTTTTTTCAATTTTCTGATTTGGCAAATAACTGCATCATTTTTTCCACTTCAAAATAATGCTATCACTGGTCTAAATTTCATCAGAAAGAATTACTTGCAATTGGGCATCAATGTCATATCACATCTTGGTCTCATGTTTGCGAGTTAATGTTTTTAAACGTTTTTAAAGGCATTTTGTGATCCTCAGCCTTACCTTATAAATAAAATAAGAAATAAAGGGTGATGCAGTATCATTTATGGGAGATAAGTGTCCGAGGTCGGAAAATTAATAATGGTGAGGCGTAGCCGAGCCATACGCCTCCCCCATTATTTTTTTTTTTAAAAGATTTTTTTTGCTGATGAGCTTATGAGTCAAACCCTTTATTTCTATTCTGTTAACAGCTTCATGATAATAAGAAAATTCCATTTATGACGCCTTATTGGCATAATAATGGGCAGTAAACTCGACCAAATCATGCATTTTCAATGTGAGCGGTAAGTAGAGATCCTAGAATTACATTTTTATACCTTCAAAATTCAGTGTCCTGGGTATGTATGTTTTGCAACAATCGCATTTTGAAAGACATTTTCTAATGTTCAGGTGTGGAGAAAAGAATGGTGAGATGTTCCTCTCGCTTTTTAGGTAGTTTTATATCATATGCTGCAAACATAGCAGCAACCGAGGGAATACTTTGGTAGTATGTTGTGTGTGTGTGTCGGTGGTGTGTGTATGTGTGTGTGTTCATGTACACCTGACACATGCACGTATTGGAATCGTACTCTGGTTACCCCTTGATCCATCAACTCATACTTCGAAAACAACTGGGCCAAGACTTATATGGAGTGTAAACCCACGCTTGACCTCTTGATGTTTCCCATGTGACTTTGGACCCCATTCACAAACCACAATGGAAGATGACCATCCATTTCGGTGAACACTGTATTTTTGGATTTAAAACATTTTCAGCTGATCCAGATTACCCTGGGCTGAGTTATTTACCAATGCCGAGATGGCCATGTGGTATTTAACAATTAATTGTTGGTCAGACACATTGCAAATGTGGGTCACTTTTTGATGGCGTTGTGAGCTGTTAAAATTGAAGCACTATATAAAAACATTTTTTCCAACTTTTTAAAAAACTTTCAAAATTAATGTTTGTGAGAGGACCCCCTAAAAGTATATAGGAGCACGGAAAGTCCGGCCTCATGAAGGATATGTTTTTCTATTAGTGCCTCTCTTATTTTTTTTAAATAAGCAGTCAATATGCTATACCACTTAGTTTGTTAGAGGGCTATTGTCCGATCGCTAATAGTCTAGTCCCCAGAACCCCATTTTACCAAAATTGTTAAAAATTTTGATATCTAAAGACAGCTACTATTTTTCTCATTTATCCTGGGAAATCTTAGGCCTAAAGAAGTTTGGTTGGATGTTATGAGCAACAGGAAAAGGAATGTGCCCCCTTGTGGTCGACCAATGTTAATTTTACAAAGGAAGTCTCAAAATCATGTTTTAGCTTACGTCAACGACGGGTTGGGAATATTGGCGCAAACAAAAACTTTACAATTTTGGGTTTTGGGGAGAGGCCAATCTATCCAGATGAAACTTTAAATACTTAAAGAGACCCGGGCACATTTGAAAAATAGTGCCGCCCTCACGATTTCAAAATCGATATTTTTGCATGGCTGTAAAGCTTTTATATACAAAAGCCCTCACCCGAAATGATTAAGACCAAATCAGAACTCCGTAGGGGTGTAAAATGAACGGGATTTTGTAATTAATGACGCCGGCGACGTAAATTCAGCAGAACGCGAAAATGGCGTTTAACACAAGAACACGCACGCTTAGCATGTTTCCCACGCTATGCACACTGTTGATCCGGTCTAAACCTTTGTGGTTTAATATCAAATGAGTACGAAGTCAAAAAATATCATGTAATATAACAATTGTGTTGATTAATAAAGTTAGGGATAACTTTAAAAGTTGGCATACAAATTACCTGGATGTCTTTTATCCTCATATCAAAATCCCTATTGTTTTGGGGGTGTTATGTTATGTGTAAAATATATCTCTGTTCTTCAATGGCTTAGACTATCATTTGAGAGCAAATTGAAGGAAGAAATTTTCATTTATTTTGTGAAAAATGAAAAATGTGCCAGGGCCGCTTAAGTCTGCTACATCCCCGGTAAACAATGATTGGACTTGTTTTTCTGAGTACAGTGAGGGTGTAGCCTTTGCATGTGCCTTCCTATTGGGGCTTGGTGACAGCTGTTTCAAACACAAAAGGGTCTATTCCATCCTGGCTCAGTCGTCTCAAGGAAAGTGCTCCTGCTTTTGCACTCTTAAAATGTACACAGGTATGGCAGGCAAAATGACTCATAATTAATCTAACAATCATTATAGTGTGGTATTTGAAGACTTATTCTCAGGGCTTATATTCACACTTGCTTGATGGGTTCACAAGCGGATTTGGGGGACGTTGTCAGTGGGGGGGGGGGGGCCCTTTTTGAATCAAACGAATTCTATTGTCCAGAAAAGGTAAACCCCGGGCACTACCCCACCTATGATTGAAACTGCCTGATCGGCTAATTATAGGTAAATATGAGAAGCCTTCAGAAGTAACAATCAAAATAGTTTGCTTTTATATCTCTGTTTAAACCAACATATTCTTACAGTATCTCTGATTTGCTCATTCCATGATATTACCGCTCCAGGTAACCAATCAAAACAGTGCTTAGCTGCTGAGAGATGGGCAGTGTAGTGCCCAGAGGGTTAAATCTCTGACATATCTAACATTAGGAGGTATCGATTTAGTGATGCCAGTGTGTGCTTGTTGTCCCCGCCGAAAGAGGTCGGAACGGGGACTATAAAAGGGACGTCCGTCAGTTCGTCCGTTCGTCTGGGAAAAAATGTTACCAAGTGGTAATGATTTATTGCGTTAGTTACGTAAGGGCAACAATGTGTAAAACTGGGTGGAAGGAAGTGGCCAGGGTTGATGAGTTCTCGACCCTATTAGGTTTTGGGAGTATAAAAAATTATGTGGGCTAATATAAGTATCTAATTTGCATAATTATGAAAATTATCCTACCAGGCTGTGTACAAAGTTCTGGGAGTTCCGTAAGCGTATAAGATGTACCTTTTAGTGGAGGAAGCGGGCTGAAGAGTTCTCGACCCTCCCTGATTAGGATTTTGGGTGTATTTTGGGCATTGAGTATGCAAATGAAGATAATTAATATTCAAAAAATCAGAGTTAATTGCTATATTTTTGAAACTGTACAGTGGATACTCAAAATTTCTTGCTGCATGAACGCCTATCAGGGGCCACATCTTTTTTGCACACGAATTGAAAGTATGTGATATAGGTGGCTTAGGTATGCAAATTGAGCAAATTAAATATGCCGTAATTGCTGCATCTCTGAAACGGTACGTCGGATTCGAAGGCAAAAATTCCTTCGTACATGGAGACTACTAAGCCATAGGGGAGGGGGTGGGTGTTGGGGGGAGTGATATATGCCGCTTTGGTATGCAAATGAGCAAATTAAAGATGCGTAATTGCTGCATCTCTGAAACGGTACGTCGGATAGGCCACAATTCATTCGCTACATGAGAATAATATGACCATAGGGGAGGGGGTGGGGGGGTGGTTGGGGAGGGGTGTTGGGGAGGGAGGTGTTGGGGAGGGGGTAGGTATTGCGGGGGTTGGGGAGGTGGGTGGGGTGTGGCAGGGGGTTGTGGAAGGGGTGTGGCAGGGTGTTGTGGAAGGGATGGGGGGTTTGGGACAGGGTTTTGGCATAGGGTGTTGGGTCGCGTGTGTTGGGGGGGGAGGGGGAGGGGTGGGGTGGGGTGGGGGGGAGGGAGATGAATGGGGTTAGGGGAGGGCTGGGAGGGGGCGGGGGGAAGGGAGGTGGGAGGGGGTGTGAATAAGGGGTAGGGAGGCCGGGTAGGGTGTTGCATGGTGGGTTAGGGAGGGGGAGAGGGTAGAACTGTGTTGAGGGAGGGGATGGGGTGGGAAGGGGGAAAGTGGCGCGTTGCGGGGTAGTGGGAAGGGGGAAGAGGTTTGTGGTATGGGCGGGATTGGGGTGGGTGTGCGTGGATTTGGGGTGTTGAGGGGTGTGAGGATGGACGGTGGGGGGTGGGGGTTGTGAAGCCTGAAGGGGGTGGTCGGTTGGGGAGGTTGTGGGGTGTGGGGAGGGGGACGGGTGTTGGGATGAGTGGTGCGGGGTGTGGGAGGGATGGGTTTTTTGCAGAGGGTGTTGGGAGGGGGTGGGTTTTGCAGGGTGTTGTTTGTTGGCGAGGGTGGGGTTTTGCAGGGTGTTTGGGATTGTGGTGGGGAGGGGGTGGGGGGATTGTTGAAGTTGGCAATTTATCGCCTGTTAGTGATCGAGACATTTGGCGGGGGACATATTTACACATCGCGTAAATAAGAGTTCGCCTTGTTTTTCACTTAACTTTGCAAAAAATCCAATAATTAGCATATAAATTATATTTGATTTTGTATATTGAATATGGTTTATTATTCTGCGGTTGTTGACAACAGGTGTGTTTTGTTATCGAGTAACTTTGCTGTCACAGGCGTTATAAATGAAAAAGAAGTATCTAGGATGTGAAGCTTTTCATTGATTTACCCTTGCTAAAACAAATTTTATTGGGGGTAACATGCCAGAGGTTGCTCCGTAACTGTGTTAAATCCAGACATAACCAAATGTCACAATTTGAGCCATGGCACCGTAGAGAGCGGACACACTTTCGCGGAGCCCCGTTTTACCCACTCTCTATTCAATTAGAGAACCATTTGCTTGGCTATAAATTGATTACCAACAAGGACACTGATAAGTACTAATGTAACAGGCCTACACACCAGTTGAAAATACAGTCATTTATTTCTATGAGTCGGACAGCATAGTATGTCTGTTTCCAGCAAAGGTGTGAAAAGAGCAAAGGGCTACCATATTTTGACTTTTAGACAAGGCTAGATATTACCCTGTAGAAATGAGAAAAATCAATGTGGGAATTGCTAGATAGCTTAAAAAGATGAGGAGTGTATCTATTGCATTCTCTATATGCTCTTGCCCGCAAGGTGTATGTAAACTAGATAGTTAAAAAAAATCACTTTGCCTTCAATTTAATTTTTTTTTCATTAAACTTTGCACAAGATGTTGCTAGTGGAATGACTAACCCAAATCAGTTGTCAACACAGCTGTTCAAAAGTCTCATTTATTATGACAAAATGAAAATAAAACCAAAAATGGCGACATACTTTTGACAACTAATTTGGAGTATTTATACCACTAACTATATCCTGTGTAAATTTGATGAAATTTCATTGCTGGCAAATATGATTTTTCATAAAAATCTAGATTTGCATGGCTTTCTATGGAAAATAGGCATATAGAGGGCGCTGTAAAATACAAATTATTACCTTTGTAGGCCTATATGGCAAGATTCCCTCAATGGATTTTCTGGAGGTAATAGCTCTTGCATGTCCCGAGCTACTTACTTATCAGTTGTCAAAATTGTGTCGCCATTGCTTAAAATTGCTCTAAAAATAAGACAAATGGCTGTGTCAAAACCGTATTGCTATTGATATTTCTTGTTTTATTCTGGTTTTGTATAATAAATGAAACTTTCAAACAGTTGTGATTCATATGTCCAAACTAAATGTTTATTTCCTCTCTCTGTCTCTCTCTATTTGGATATTTAGTCATTTGCAGCAGCTGCGGGATTCTTCTACAGTTCCAAACTTTTATTAGAGTGGCAACTTCTCATTCTAGTAACATTCGCAACCATAGGCACTTTGAGTTTCTTCTGTGTGGAATGGACGGTTGGCCTCACTCGGTCTCGTGCTGGTTACGAAAAGATCTGATGCAGATCGGACTCGCTTGGACAACTTTACGATGAGGACCTCGTTGAGGTTGAGCTTTTTAAAGGCAGCGGTAACTTACTTGTGAATACATGTGTGTGCTTTTGTAGGCTTTGTTTCTGTTTGTGAACGGAAATATAAATCTGCCATCTGTGATCCAATCCAATCTGATCAATTTGAAATTAAATGTGTTTAATACCGTGTTGAAGATATTAAGGAACTGTATAGCGATGTAATTTTAGGGTATTAAAGACACTATCAGTGATCCACCCGAAAGAGTCCAAATATTTGAAATTTAAGGAATAGCTTAAAGGCTGACTCAGAGATTTCAAAATATTTTTGTGTATTAAAGGTGCTTGTTCCGATCCATGTCTATTGTGTTCTCTACTTGATATGAAAGCTTGGCACTTGCACATACGCCCCACCAAGTACCGTGGGAAACAAACTTGCAGTTTTGATGGTAGAAGCAATCATGCATATTGCAAAGCCCTATTCAATACTGTGCTAATATTGGTGGTTAACCATTAAAACAGCGGTTTTTCGTTCCTATCTTGGGAATGAAAGGGATTTGAGGGCTCATATTTCAGGACAACAATCAGAAAAATACGGCCTTTCATCTGATATCAAAATCGATACTACTTCCGGGTAAATCAGGGGGGTCCCAAACACGATCGGAACACGCACCTTTAATTAAAAATAGTGAACTAGAACTAAAGTTAGTCACATAAAATGCTTTTAAATTTTGAGATGAATCTGATATTTCGTTTTGATGTAGTAAACATTAATGTATAGCAGAACAGTACCATAGGATACTGTGTATTACAAAAATTCCAGATCCAGAATTTTATTACAAAGTTGTGATTTTCTATATGAAGAATATCAATTTGAACTTAGCTAGGTCACCATCCTCGAGAAATCTCCGAGTCAGTCTTTAAAAGTGAAGGATAAGTCTGTAGAATTTTTATTTTATTTTTCCAACTGAAAAATTGACAGGAAAGGATAAAACAGCTGTGTTCAAAAATTTTGAACGTCCATTCAGTTAAGTATTACAGTACTAGTTAAGTGTCCATATGGAGAGTAATGACAAAAATATCAGATTTAGTTGTTTTTGGTTTTATAACATGTAGGGTATGTTAGAATACCTCAACTTGTTACAGACATGCAAAAATCTGATGATTTTTTGATGATTTTTTCAATTTTCTGATTTAGCAAATCACTGATAGTGCCTTTGTGGTATTTTTACATTTCTTTGCAGTTTGCATAATTAGCTATTCAAACAGCTACACATTAATCTTTACGGGTCAACATTTTTCTGCGCTTTAAATTTTGTGGTTTTGAAGTTAACCACAAAAAGTGTGAAAATAAAACACCTTGAACAAATTTCATTCCATGCAGTACACAGAATTTGTAAGGTGGAAGTGAGTGATATGGTGAAGTCCTTCTGAAATAAAGGTACCATATAGTCTGTAATAAACGCCCCCCCCCTCTAATAAACGTCCCCTCACTATTTTTCGGACAAGAAGTTCCTAAAGATAAAAAAAAGCCATACATACAAGTAAACACTGATGATTAACAATCGCGATTGTGGAATTGGCGGCAGATTTGCCGGCCTGAAACTTGCTAATATGTGCACATCTCACCCAGTATATCGTTAAATTCAAGTGTAGATACCTTTGGCAAGTTGAGATTTTCATAGAAATTACATCTCTCCATGTAAAAGGTTGTTAAATGACCATTTTTAGCAGACAAATAAGCTCTTTTGTACAGAGCTGTGGATCCAGCCATTGTTGATGTCTGTTGAGCCGTTCAGAAATAGATTCTTTTTGTTTGGGAGAAACGGGGTATTCCAGACGGTGATGGCTATGGTTTGCAATGGAAATATAAAAGAAAAAAATAAAAAACTTAAAAAAAGCAAAAATTTTGAAAAATTTCACACCCTCAGGGGCTTTAGTAAAGACAATGTATATTTTTTTGCAGGGAAAAGCAGAAGGATTGATTGAAGACATAGATTATTATTTAAATTCTTAAATATCACGACCACAAAGAAGTAAATATGTTTATATTTATTTGTGCCTATGTTTCTAGAGCATTTATCGTTGCTCTAAAGGTCCATTCGTAATTCATTGCACTGCAATGAAAAGGGATTTAGATGAAAACATCTCTGACTCAAACACAGCGCATGCACAATGCAATTTTTAAACTGTGTTGCTGCGTATTTGAGTCAGAGATGGTTTCACCCATTTTCAATGCATGCAAGTGAAGTGTGAATGGACCTTAATAAGGTGCAATTGCCTTTATACATGTAATCTAGTAGACAGATTAGGTGACTGAATGTGGTGATGATTTGATGATGCAGAACAGATGTTAATTATCTGAACAAAAGCGAGAGTTTATGTGAATTATAATGTATGCGGGTCACAAACCTGAATGTAAAGGACAAAGTCCATTATATTTGTTCCGAAACATGCTCCACCCATACTCTGCATTCGAACCAATCGCGGGCAGTGCAGTGCTGATTGACACTTTCACGGTACCCACATTTCGTTGGCTAAGTTGTCCTATGACGATCGTTTCAGATGATCAGATTGGGATGCTAAATTTTTTAAAATTTTGACTGAAGATTTTTTGGCTGATAGAACATTTTCTGCTGCATTGCTCAGATCAGTATTGATCCAATTCTGCAAATCCAGATTTAAATAAGTACACATAGGACAGCTACAGTTCACCCTGGCAGAAGTAAGTGATGTCGTAGCTTTCACGCAGTGTTAAACGTGCGTATCACGGTAAGTTGCAGTGGTAATCACAAGCGTACAAAGTCGCACATGAAAGTGATGACATCGCTCCTGTCCAGACGAAGTATACTTGGCCATGGGATCAAAAGGAAAAATTGTTCATTTTGGTTACATACTTCGCAGAAGTAAACCATTTTTCCACTATAAATAATAATAAATTTTATAATTACCATTTATTGGTTATGGCAATTGTAAAGGTTGCACATTTTCATGAAAATGAATAAAATGCCATCTCAATTTCTTTTCTGAATATCAGTGATCGAGGGACATACACTATGCTACATTGACTCAAGCAAATAATGGCATTATTGACAAGTAAATCCACCTGGTATTCAGCAGACAAAGCACTTCAGATTCCCCTTTGTTTAGTTGGAACTGCAGAGCCTTTGTTACTGTCCATGCAGTTGAATAGATGTCAGGCGTTATAGACTAATTATCCCCACCCAGTTTAGGGTATACGTTTCACATAGAAGTCTCAAGTACGCAAATGAGGTATTGCCTTTGATTCCGTCATGCACTGTATGATGTTGTGCAGTAGTGCAGGACGGAATCAATGGCAACTCTTTTGTATACTTGGGACTTATATATGAAACGTCTACCCAGTTTGGATTGAGCTGGCCTCGTTCGCGATAAAAATAAACTTTGAGGTTCTACTGTGAGTTCAATAATTTTGTATATTTCATTTCATCATTTATTGAAAAAAGAAACTAATGTGAACAAAACTCACGGTGGATATGTTGCTTGGTAAGCTGTGACCTAACATTTTTGTGCAGAACCAAGATCCATAACTTATTGCAGGACCTCATTTCTATTCAATTTGCCACCAGGTATTTAGAAAAATACAAAAGAAGGGGGTCTAGCGACCTATGCTAACAACACGGTAAATTGAAAAGAAATGGGGTTACACGGCAAGTTACTGTAAGTTAAGTTTTGTTTCTGCACAAAGATGTTAGGTCACAGTCTGCCAAACAACTTTCTTTCATGATTTTTTGTTCATCTTTGTTTCCTTTTCGGAAAAAGGATGCAATATATGGTCAAAGTTAATTGAACGCACAGTAGAAGCCTAGGATTTATTTATTCGTGAAAGAGGACGAGTATCTTGTGCTTTGCATCATGAAAAAAAATAGCTCAATCTTAATCTGGTGATGAGCACCTGAAATCCTTTTTATCTGGAAGTACAGAGCCATTGTTGAAAAGTAATTTGTAGTGCTTTATCCTCTGCATACCGAGCGGATTTACTGGATATCAACAGTGCTATTTGCTCGAGTCAATGCTGCATGATGTGTATCTACTGGTCACTGATATTTAGGAAAAGAAATTGTGATGACATTTTATTCATTTTCAATCAAATGTGCAACTTTTGCAATTGACATCCCCCAGAGTATGTAAAGGTATAATTAGACAATATTAACTGCGCAGAAATCAGTTACTTCGCCGATATGCGTAACCAATGTCCTTATGCAAGCATCTTTCTCTCTTTGGTCCCATGGAGTATACATAACGTAAACCCTCTTTGCCCAACAGGAGAGTGGGGACTACAGTCGCTCAAAGTTCAAAAGTTTTCATTTTCCAAAATTCACAGTTATGGACATAAAAATGCATTCAAATGAGTCCAAACAAGCCTAGTCTTAGGTCAATGTCTATTGATATGGCTTCTACAGTCATTTGGGAGGCCATCTCAAAAACCACTGACTTATGTGTTGTAACCTATACAGAATTTCTAATGGTTGAAAGGATTAACATGACTGTACAAACTGTTTTTGCAGTCTAGGTCACATTGAACAAGATGCCTTGATGTGTACTTACCTGGATTATTGATACAGATCTAGCAGCCTTGTGATGAATGCTCCAATGTTTTTGCCAATGCTCTTAGCATATTAAAAGCAATAATAGCACGTTCTCTGAAAATCACCCCAAATTGTTAAAAAATTTAAGATTTATGCAGTGTGGTGTAAGAAATTGTCTAGTAAGCTATACCTGTGAAAAGTAGTGCTTAAAAGTGTGTATGTGTTATAATAAAAGAAGGAATGTTGTAATTAGAAGCAGGTTTTCCAATTCTTATTCGGGGGTCAGGTTAGCGTAGTGGGTCTTCCCCCGCTTCGCACCACTGGTCCCAGGTTCGACCCTCGGTCGGGCCTGCAATTTCATGTGCATTTGGTTTCCAGTCCATACTCGGCCTATGGAGGGACATTTCCAGCAGCTGCTGAATTAGAATCCATTCCGTTATTCCATTATGAAATTATAATGAAATAGCACCATCTCACGAAAACTTGACTTGCATGAACTGAAGAAAACAGCTAATAAGCTAAGTTCAATTTTACCATCACATTCCTCAAAGTAATTATAGCAAACAAGCCATCCCAACGCATTGGGCCCTACTTTGATGGCTCTATATTGTTTCCTGAATGCTAAAATTACCACCTGGGCTTATACCCAAGTGTATGCTAGCACCTGTATTTTCTTTAAAAATTGGGGTGGGCTTATACCCAAAGGTGGGCTTAAAAAATTACAAAATTCCTTCTTTTGTGATAAATAGGGAATTTTGAGCTTTACCATTCACATGTATGTTTTACTAGCCAGTTACCAACATAACACTGCAAACATCTCAAACTCAAAGTTGTGAGTGCTCTTCAAAACTTTTCTATTATTGCTTTAATCCATTTAGTCACAATTTGCTCAGTTTTCTTAAAATTATATTTTTATATGCAATTTTGGTCATTTTGAAAGATTTTGTAACATGCAGTACTTTAGAAGTAATTCGTCATATTTTAAGAAAACGGAGCAAATTACAACCATGCTACATGCTATGAATCCATTAAGTGATCACACGTACATCAACGGTTATGCAGATGTGCCAAAGTTTAAGATGTTAAAAATATTTTGCAGCTGCAATACTTATTTTCAATTAACATATAGATCTTTTCAGACAAATTCTTTTAAACTTCCATGACAATTCTCAATCAATTCTGAATGAAACGTTAGTTGAACTGCTGAGATCCGTAAATTGTATTTTTGATATGAGCTGACTTATATATTCCTATTCCCCATTGTCACAATCCAGATGATTCAGCGGATGACTGAGGACTCGTCAGATTAATTTAAAGCCACTATCATTGATTTCTTAAAACTGTAAACAAAAAAAACAGCGCCTTCAAAGTGCGGTCAATGTTGAGGTTTTTGTGCCGCCTGCCCTAAGGCAGGAAGACATATAGGGAGAACTTTGTCCACTGTTGTTCTTGTAGTCTGTTGATGTCTGTTGTTGATAAAGAGGTTATTCCTGTGGCGTCATTTCAAATCGATCGGCGAATCTTCACCATGCTTACGGTACTGTTTACGGCATATACATGATACAAAGCATGCAAAGCATTGTCAGAACGTTGTTTTGAATTGACTCAGTTCGTATTTCCACCTTCCCTGGTATTTCCGAATCATTTCATAAAGCTTCATAACATCGTATATGAATTAATATTTTCCTGTGAAAATTAAAATGCCATGAACAACCGCAGTCAGTCATTCGCAATTTATCACTAACTTTAATTATAAACTGACGATCTGCGAGACTGGGAAATGAGCCAGATTCTAGCGAGAGTGCCTTCTTTTTCGTCTTGTTTATAAAAAGTAAGTTACATCACAGGATGGAATCTTAGGATTAATTTTATTCCATGTTAAATTTCTGACTCCTGATGATGAAGAATACTAGGTAAGCTTCAAAAGAACAATTTGATTAAACAAATGTTGTCAAAACCTGACCTTAAGCTCAGATCGAAACGTTCGTTTTGCGAATCATCTGTTTTAAAGCAGTATAATATTTGGCATAAAGTAATATTGGGATTTGGATGATCCCCCAGGAATTTGTGTATATAAACAAAACAGACATGACAATGGAAAAACGGCATATTTTCAGTTAACATTCATTTTCTTTCATATTTACTGGAATTTGAAATACTTTGCATAAGTTGTTGGTGGGAGGATGCCACGAAAAACAGTTCCCTGCACGGGCGTGTCGCGTCCATCGTATCACCGCCACAACCGGTGATGCATGGTGTTTTTCAGGGGCTTGTTTCGGCCAAGGGTGCACTACGGACCCCACTCCATGCACTTCCAACGCGAATTTCCGATATTTATTTGTAGTGGGGCATATTTTAAATATCAGCTGTTGTTGACCCAAAGGAGCTCAAAGGCATGTACTTAAAAATATTTCCGTCATATTACATTTCTACGCCAATTTCCGGAGTACGGAGAGGAACTTTTTCATCCTTTGCTACAAGGGAGAGGGAACTCAGTTGACGCATAGGCCTAATAGCATGTTGTTTTTTTGCTTGTAAATCTCAACTTATTTTTTTTTTCTGAAAAGGAATGATTGTTTCGTACTACCAACTAAAGTTGCATCAAACATTTCTTTTTAAATATAAATGCAGAAGTGTAAAAATCATGGGAGAATAGTTGACTTGGCAGATATTCTCCAGCCTAACTGAAAATTGTATGGTCGTTCAAGCGGTCCAAGGTTAGCAGTCGAAACTACTTCTCTTTGTGTACCGTAAGAATGGTGTTTGAGCACGCTTAATCGCCGATCGATAAAAAGAGGAATAACCTCTATAGTCGTTTGTGAAAAAAGGTTAATATTTGCCTGTAATATCTGCATACTTCAATGTATTTAAACCAAACTTGAGTCATAGGTGCAATGTGGTATCCCTCATTTGTTGATAAGGTCAAAGGTCACATACCAAGGTCAAAGGTCACATACCAAGGTCAAAGGTCACATACCAAGGTCAAAGGTCACATACCAAGGTCAAAGGTCATGTGAGGTTAAGTTGTAAGATAGGCTGTAAAAATTGACCTGAATTGAAAAGCTTAAGTTTAATTGGAACCAAACTTGGTTTGTGGATATTACATGCAAACACTCATTTGTTTATGAGGTCAAAAGTCACATGTGAAGGTCAAAGATCATATTAGGCCTATGTTTCACAAACTGCGACGGCAGGCAACATTATGCATTGCCGTATTGGAATTGGTTGTGATAAAGCCCCCCTGTTAGTGACAAGCTGGAAACAACATTTTGTAAACACATGTGATTTTGTAAAAAAGCAAAAACAGTTGGGATTACAATTTTTTTCCCTGTGCATGATCGGTAATGGTACGCTGGTTTCCATGTAGGTTTGAATTGGATTAGTGTAACTGTACTGCTAGAGTTAGCATTTAGAACTATAGTTTAAGGTTTATGGGAGTCATAGTTAGGATTACGCTGTATAGAATCAGGTTTATAGCACCCTGTTTACAGGATGCTCTTTCAAAATGTTTTAAGGTCCATTCATACTTCATGCAGTACAGCAAAAAATGGCAGAAAACCATCTCTGATTCAATACAGCAGTAACACAGTTCAAATTGCATTGCACTGCTGCTGTGTTGAGTCAGAGATGGTTTTCATCCATTTTCACTGCACTGCAGTGAAGTATGAATGGACCTTTACTCTGTTTTTGCACACAGAATGGTTGCAAACATTTGTTAATATGATGCTGCACTCCCAATTGAGAGCAAAATCAGACATCAAATTTGAAAATAAATCACTGATTGTGGCTTTAAATGATACCTGCGTGCAAAGTACACAGTTCCAAAAGATTGGACAATGTTCCTTTGCACCTGAATTGTGGGTAGACGTTTCATACAGAAGTCCCAAGTATGCAAATGAGGTATTATAATTGATTCCGTCATGCGCTGTACGATGTTGTGCAGTAGCACAAGACGGAATC
Source organism: Ophioderma brevispina (assembly GCA_023653785.1). Classification (NCBI taxonomy): domain Eukaryota; kingdom Metazoa; phylum Echinodermata; class Ophiuroidea; order Amphilepidida; family Ophiodermatidae; genus Ophioderma; species Ophioderma brevispina. The sequence goes on along the minus strand of JAMKCH010033798.1, from coordinate 22,802 downwards.
ATTTGCAATACCTCATTTGCATACTTGTGACTTCTATATGAAACATCTACCGAATTGTGATGTTCATGGCTTATATTGACGTAAGTTGCTTGTTTTGTATTTGTAAAGCTTACAAGAAAGATCAATATTTTGTATTATGAGTGGCAATCATTTTTACCAAGTTGTAATCTATTGTGATTTGCTATTGTATTTGATATTTATCTACTTACGACTCAAATAATTAGAATCAATATATGTGCAATATGAGCTTATACTATTTGATATTGATGTTTTTATAAATATTTCATAAAAATTGGCATGTCGATAGAGAGTGGGAAGTGGTCAAATTCTTGCAGTGAACCACTATTTCTGCATACTCTTATCTTCTCAAAAGATATAAAAATTGTGTTGAAATAAGACAATTGTGAGAAAAAACAGATAAAATCATTAAATTGTAGCTCTAAAAGGCTGAATTGTTTGTTTTTTTTTTGTTGCCTGCTTGCCGAATGGTACATAAGGAATTAATTTGGTAGTATGTGTATGGGTGTGGCAGCCATCTGTGTGTGGTAAAAATGTTAATCCTGCTTTTACTGGATGTTACTGGATGATAAACTGGCCCGAGACTAATATGGGGTTTGCACAGATTGACCTCTAATGAACCCTTGTGATTTTTTACCCCATTCGCAGAGCGCAGTGGCAGACGACACATGTCCCGGGGAATGGTGTATTTTTTATATCAAGACACTGATGCATCAATTTGTGCCAGACTCAAAACAAGACAATATCCAAGTTGTATTATGGACAGTGGTGGTATTGTGCACGACTCCTTTTCTGTGACATTCAACTTTGGTGATAAGGTTACTCTTACAAATGCCAAGTTGCTTCTCTTTTCCCCACTCTAAGGAAGGATCTTGGTCATGTCCAGTTGCAGTTCCCCTAGCAGAGTCCAGGTAGGGCAGCCATATCTAAGAGGTCAAAAGGTCACTTAGGGGTCATGTGAGTCATTTGTGTAATATGCTGAAAAATGCTGCTTGCCTTTTCACCAATATGAATTCATATGCTATACGTTGTAATATTGGTTAGAACATGAAGTCTGAATTAGACTTCCACTCATACGTGTTGATTTATGATTTTGAATAATGTTGTAAACATGGGCTATTCTATTCTTTAATGTATGTACTTAATATATCCATGGAGTTATCTACTCTATAAGATTACATCATGTCCACCAGGATCTTAGTGAGCCATACTGCACTGCTCTTTTTGGACACGAAGATTGCTGACTGAAAGGGCAGACTACTAAATCATGATTATAGAACCACCTAAGTCCAGGTTCGGCGCCAGGGTAAAATCATAGGAGGGGCGAAACATAATAAGGGGCGAAACATAAAATGAACTCACATTTAGAAAACATTTGTTTTTTTATGCAATTTATTGTGTAAAACCCCTGTTTTTCCTGAATTTTGAAACTCTCAGGGGAGGCCGACCCCCCACCACCACCCCGGCGCCGCCCTTGCTTAAGTCTGATTCAAGTTTTTAAGGTCAAATTTTGGATGGACAGTTTTATTTTTCCAAATATGAGCAAACTATTAAAGCTGGGTGTTCCAATTGACAATCTTTAAATCCTGGCTTAAAGGTGCTTGTTCCGATTTATGTGTATTGTGATCTCTACTTGATATGAGAGCTTGGCACTTGCACATACACCCCATCAAGTACCGTGGGAAACAAACTTGCGGTTTTGATGGTAGACGCAATAATGCATATTGCAAAGCCCTATTCAATACTGTGCTATTTTTTTTTTTTTTTTTTTTAATATGCTGAAAAATGCTGCTTGCCTTTTCACCAATATGAATTCATATGCTATACGTTGTAATATTGGTTAGAACATGAAGTCTGAATTAGACTTCCACTCATAAGTGTTGATTTATGATTCAAAGTAGGCGAAATCGTAATACATTCCTTTAGGCCAAAAAGAAAAGAGTTCATCTCACCTCCTGTAGCTCCAAAGCGCTATGCATTTTTTTTTCACCAAAATAGCTGTACGTTGCAAGGAAATTCTTTTGTTATTGCATTTTTAGATGTTTTTTTTTTGGGGGGGCGCTTTCCAAATTTTCCTTTTTTCTTGACCAGTTTTAAAAAAATGTGCAAAATCTCTTGAAAACCTTACAAAAAAATTAATGCGGTAAAATGGGATTTTTACACATTTGCAAGCGGGAAGTTGAGACAAACCTTTTTCTCTATAAGACAAAACATAAGAGATTTGAATAATGTTGTAAACATGGGCTATTCTATTCTTTAATGTATGTACTTAATATATCCATGGAGTTATCTACTCTATAAGATTAGATCATGTCCACCAGGATCTTAGTGAGCCATACTGCACTGCTCTTTTTGGACACGAAGATTGCTGACTGGAAGGGCAGACTACTAAATCATGATTCTTAAACAGCTGTGAAAATGTAAGCAATTTCATTGGTTGATGCCCGGGTTTAATTTGTTTAATTGAACCCAGGTAGTACGCGTTGCGTATTGAAGTTATTTTTAGGTTGAAGCGCTAGCGTCATACCGCGTTTTGCTACTTTCGCGCGCGCCTGCCAACGTTGCGTCTCGTTGCGTATGATTGTTGCGTTCAACGGGTTGTTCGATTTTTGTCACTGGGTGGTGGCAGTCCTTTCTTGTTGTATTTAAGCCGTAAAGCATCACGAAATTGGGTTAAAGATGACCTTAAATGATAAAGCTGTTTAAGAATGAGAATAAAGGTATGATTTTGGGAATTTTTTTTTTTTTTTTTTTTTCTACTTGATATGAGAGCTTGGCACTTGCACATACACCCCATCAAGTACCGTGGGAAACAAACTTGCGGTTTTGATGGTAGACGCAATAATGCATATTGCAAAGCCCTATTCAATACTGTGCTAATATTGATGTTTAACCACTAAAACGGTGTATTTTTTGTTTATATCTTGGGAATCAAATGGATTTGAGGGCTCAAATTTTAGGACGACAATGAGAAAAATACGGCCTTTCATCTGATATCAAAATCGATACTACCGGGTAAATCAGGGGGTCCCAAAGACAATCGGAACCTGCACCTTTAAGACCCTGATGTTCACTTCATCCAATATGTGTTTCAACTTTGGGTTCCTACACAACCAGGAAAATACAAGACATATTTTCCCGACCTAAAAAAATAACTTTGGAGGAGGAGGAGGGGCATCAAGTGTATTTAAAAGCCCCAAAGGACAGGTGGAAGTATTATTAGCTTAAATCCTGGTTCCTGGTAGCGGTTTCATTTAGAAGTCCCAAGTATGCAAATGATCTTTTTGAATAGAATCTCATACTCTACAGCACATAGCACATGCACATCTCACACACCAGTCTGTTACAGAATAAACCTCATTTGCATCAATGGGACTTCTAAATGAAACCTTTACCTGGTTACTTCATACCCTCAAATGCCTAGACTTGCAGAAAATGCACTAATATCATCCTACTTATAATAGGATTAGCTGCAAACCAAAGAAAACCGTGTTTACGTATTAAACCATTATCATTTTTAATTGGTATTGTCAGAGAGAGAATGATTTCCACTTAGTCATGTTTGTGACAAATCTGTGGTAATGTTTTGATATTAAAATTTAGATTTAGAGAATAAAGGTATGATGTTGGGAACCGGTACTCTCTTTACGACGAATTGAAACAAAGACAATACCATTATTTTAAGTTGAAGAATGAGGCCGGAGGCTGAGTTCTTCTATGCAAAAATAATGGTGTCGCTATTTTCAATTCGTCATAAAGAGAGTACCGGTTCCCCAAATCACACATTTATTCTCATTCTTAAACAGCTGTATAATTTAAGGTCATCTTTAACAAAATTTCGCGATCCTTATGGCTTAAATACAACAATAAAGGACTGCCATCACCCAGTGGCAAAGATCGAACAACCCATTGAACGCAATGAACATACGCAATGAGACACAACGTTGGCAGGCGCACACGAATGTAGCAAAACGCGGTATGACGCGAGCGCGTCAACCTCCAAATAACGCCAATACGCAGCATGTACTACCTGGGTTTAATTGTTGAATTGAACCCGGGCATCAGTCAATGAAATTGCTTACATTTTCACAGCTGTTTAAGAACATATTTTTATCCCCCTGGCTTTTAAGCCAGAGGGGATATTGCAGTAGAATATATACTTTTTGTGTGTATGGCATACGTATGGTGTATGTGCTTCCTTAATCCCCCAATTCCTTAGATGATACAAGTAAACCAGTACATCACTATACATTAACCGTGTTATTTTTACATACATTGTAAACATGTAAGCAGTTTACACTTGTAAAATTAGCACTGACATGAATGGCTGAGTATTTTCTTCAAATTGGTCAGTCCTAAATAAGCATTAAACCAATTAACCATATGCATGCATTAAGCAAATGTCCAAATGTCCACAATTGTAGCGGACTACCAATTTGAAAGTTAAGTTATTTGCGGCCCGGTCCGAGGCATGTTGGACCCCAGGAGAAAGTTCATCTCGGACTTCAACAGATGAGAACAGCTGAAGGTCCCTGCAGGAGACTTGCAAGTACTCATGGTGAATCAGTGACAATGGTTAATTAAGAAGTTTAAAACTACTCAAATTTTAGGTAAAGAATATCTTTGTTTTTTTGCCATTTTAATTAAGTCTAAAACTATTTTTTGTCAAAAAATACTGCAACAAGATGAATGTTCAGAGGCTCCATCAATAATCCTAGGCTGTTTCTAAATATTGTGTGTTTAAAGTGACAGGAGATTTTTTTTTAGGATACAAATTTCTCTCAAATTTCACTGGATCGGTTGTAGACCACCTACCGAGAACGTTTCAAGGGTTTATTGGACAAACAGGTGCAAACGAAAACCGCAAACCTTGTTTTGAACTTGCCTGCTATCGTAATCGTTCCCCATAGAAAACCATGCTTTGACTTTCTGTCGTGCACGGCAGAAACTACTAAATCATCATCTAATTATAAAAAGATGGCGTATTTGGCTTATTCACTTCAGGTGTGATCTAATACATTGGTAAGCATTCCAAATATGTAAAAAACCAGGTTTCAAGAAAAATTGGGGGCGCTTCTTTCTGGAAATCTCATGTCTCTTTAAGGAGGCTTTCTAAAACTAAATTTTCAAAAAAATTCCGCAACAAAATGAATGACCAATTGTTAAGAGGCTCAATCAATCCTATGGTGCTTCTTTTACCTTGCTCGAGTCAGTGACATCATTGTGAAATGCAATAGACGTAGCATTAAATTGTGAGTGTTGATTCAAAGCAATTATGCCGTATGCATGTTTCCCACGGCATGAACGCTGTTTGACCGTTCTGTGACCTTTGTGGTTTTAATATCAATGAGTACGAGTATATGATATTCATGTAATATACACATTTGTTGATTAAAATAATGGAAAACTTAAAAGTTAGCCTACAAATTACCTGGATGTCTTTACCTCTTATTAATGTCCCTATCTGTTTTTTGAGTATGTTATTTTATGTGTAAAATGTATCTCTATTCTTCCAATGGTCTAGACTATCATTTGAGAGCAAATTGAAGAAATTTCATATGTTGTGAAAATGTGCCAGTGCCGCTTTAAGTGCAACATTTTGTAATTGAACATAGGATGAACTAGGTCATCACATGCCTTCTAGTTACATGATACAAGTGGCAGTCCATCCTGAAATAAATTGATTGTATATTTATGTAATGTCAACTTATGAAACATGGTTTCATTATTGTTCTAATTTTTATCTCGCATTGAGAGCTGCAATAAAATAACAATACAGCACAATGTGCCTTCATTTCTCTGTTGTGATTCCATTCAGGCGTGGTCACCTAAACACTCCTTACTATACTCTGTTCAATCTCAAGTATGAGGGTGACATCACTGTGCGTGTTAGGTTTTGCACCCTAGAAACGCATGCATCGACTTTGGAATTGCAGCATTTACGCATGCGAACAAAGGTGGCACAACCGGAACGCTTGAGCGAATGCAGAGTCCCGTCCAGATCGAACAAAGTATAGTAGTACTATGGCCTTTCCAGGACATTCATGAATATTAATGAGGTCCGTGGTCAGTGGAAATGTCCTTCCAATATGAAATAACCGGAAATTACACCATGTACATGTCTATGCTCATCTGTTGGTTCAGAAAAGTCAAGTTAGAGGTCATTTTCGTGGGGTGGCACTATTTCATCATGGATGGGCATTAATTTAGCGTTTCCAACTCTGCCATTATATTACAATCAGGGATCCCGATTCTAATTACAAAATTGCGTCTTTTATGACAATTTTTTTAGCATTACAACTCGCAGGTATAGTTCATTAGACAATTAACAACACAACTGTGCAAAAATCTTAATTTTTGAAAATTGGGGGTGCTCTTCAAGAGATTTCAAGGTATATTGTGGTATATAATTATGTAATGATTTCATATAGATCAGACACTCAATAGATTTCTTAACTTGTATTTGGCTACAGAATGCCTTAAATGTGAAAACAAATGGTGATTTGATTTGCCAATATGTTAACATAAAAGATATGCTAGATATTGGCTCAAATACAAAATAGAAATTTCACAATTTTATTTATACCACAGAAAATAAATATCGGCTTCTTATCCTATCAGATGGGATTATTTTAGATGGACAGTTTTACCATCAGCGCAAAAAAAACAGGGCTTGCAATTTTTTTAGAGGACATGTGATGTGTCGAAATCTCTTGTTGCACCTTTAAAATCCACAAAAAAAAATGTGTCCCATCCCTCCCCACAGGTTCATTACTTTCTTGTATTTATTTGTCGTTGTTTTACAATTTTGAGTTCCCAATGCATCCCAAAATAAATGTTACTAAAAGATCCTAAATGATTGTCACCTAAAGGACTATGTTTGGTGGACAACATAAAAAATTTCACATCATTTTAAAGAAGAAAGACCTTTTTTGATATATTTATAAACAAGACAACAACAAAAACCAAACACCTCGTGTTCCCCCAAAAAACCTCGTTCCTCAGAGAGGGTTAAGGCGGGGTATAAGCACCACCCGTTTTGTTCAAAGTACTTATTATATACTTGCAGCACCACTCTACTGCAACTAAGTTACCAATTGAAAGTCATGCGAAGTGGTTGAGAAATCCAAATTGTCTTGATTTCTTAGTTTTAGTTACTCTGAATATCTGCACTTCTATAAAACCCGTCAATTCAAAAAAGACAAGTTATCACTCCAAAGAGTAAAAAGCACCAAAAGAGTAAGGAAAATTCATCTGTTGAGTGATTTTAGAGTGATTTTAACTTTTTGAGAGTGAATTTATGAATTTTAATCTTTTTGATAGTGACGCTGTTGACCAACCACCAACAACCAACAAAACAAAAAAAAAAAAAAACAAAAAAAAACAACCCAAAAAAAAAAAAAAAACAATCAAAAAAACACATAAACAACAAAAACACCACACACAATAAAATTAACACAAAAAAAAAAACAAAAAACAAAAAAAAAAAAAATTCCAACACAAGAACAAAAAAAAACAAAACACAACAAAACACAACACAAAAAAAACAACAAAAACAAACAAAACAACCAAAAAACAACCCACACAAAAACAAACAAAAACAAAACAACCCACCAAAAAAACCAACACACAAAAAAAAAAAACAAAAACCAAAACAACAAACAACAAACAACCAAAAACAAAAACAACAAACAAACAAACAAAAACAAAACAAACACAAACAAACAACCAAACAAAAAATCCGCCCACCACCACAAAACCACCACACACAAAAAACAAACCAAAAACAAACACCACAAAAACCACAACCAAAAAAAAAACAACAAAAAACAAAAACACAACAAAAACAAACACAAACACAAAACAAAACAACACAACACAAAAAAAAAAAACACAAACAATAAACAAAAAAACCAAAAATCTCCTCACATAAACACCACAAAAAACCAACACCAAAACAAACAAAAAAAACAACAAAAACAAAAACCAAAACAACTAAACACAAAAAAACAACCAACCACAAAAAAACAACAAAAACAACACAAAAAAACAAAAAAACAAACAAACAACAACAACCAAAACAAACCCCAAAAAAAAAACAAACCAAAAAAATACAAACTCAAACCAAACAAAAAAACACAAAACAACCCAAAACAAAAAAAAAACAACAAACAAAAAAACCAAAACAAAAAAACAACAAACAAACAAACCAAACAAACCAAAACAACAAACCAAACAAATGAAAGACAACACCAAACAACAACAAACAAAACACCAACCAACCAAAAACAAACAACAAAAAAACAACGAAAACCAAAAACCAACCACACAAACAAACAAAAACAAAACAACCAAAAACAACAAACAACAAAAAACAGAAACACAAAACAAAACACACAAAAAAAACCCAAACAAAAAAAAAAAAACAAAAATCAAACAACCAAAAAATATACAAAACAACAAAACCCAAACAACAAAAAAACACAACAAAAAAACACAAACCCAAAAAAACCCAAAACCCAAAACCCAAACCAAAAAACAATCCCACACACAAACAACCAACAACCACAACAACAAACAAACAAAAAAACCAACACCAAACAACCCAAAAACAACAAAACAACCAACCAAAACAACACAACACAAACAAAACCACAAAACCAAAAACAACCAAACAAAAAACCAACCAAACAATCTACATAAAACAAAACCAACAACACCAAAAAAACCAAAACAACAACCAATACAACACCAACAAAACAACCAAACCAAACAAAAACAAACCAAACAACCAACCAAACCCCAACCAAATAAACCAACAAACCAACCAATGACACAAACAACCTAACCACAAACAAACAAACCAACCAACCAAAACAAACAAAACAAACAAACAACAAAACAACCCAACAAAACAACCAACCAAACAAACCAAGCAAAAACACCCAACCAAACAACTAACCAAACAACCAAAAAGCGAACCAAAACAAGAATCCGCGAAACAAGCGAACCAAAACAAAATTAGCCAAAACATAATAAACAACTACACCAAACACAAAACAGTAACCAACACTAACCAAAAACTTAAACCAACCAACCAGCCATAACTCATCAGACACTAAAACAACCAACTATAAACACTGCCCAGTTAAACAACTAAGTAAACACAACAAGTAAACGACTAAGTAAATGGATACACCTATAATAAAACGAAATAATAAAAATAAAAAAACTAAGAAAAACAAAAAAAAAAAAAAATAAAAAAACAGCCCCAAACAAGACAACTAACACAAATAAAACGAAACCAACCCCAAACAGAACAACACACTGAACTAAAACAACAAAATACAATTTTCCACACCAAAAATAACGCCAAACAACTGGATACAAAACTAACTAACAAATACAGGTAGCTGACAACAGACAAAACTAAACCAGAACAAATCAGCACCATTCCAGACCAAACAGGACAAACCAAACAAACAACTTTAATAAACAAAAAATTTGTGTTTTCAAAAATGTGATAATTTAGTTTTAAAAATCTTAGAGTAGAATTGGAATGTCTCGACAAAATATTTCCGCGGTTCTAAAATTATTGGATAATTTTGACTACTAAGTGATTTTTGAAGGGGGAATAGTAGGCCCTAAGTGACTTGTGGGAAATTTTGAAGGAGATTCAATTGCATGGTTATTCTTTTCCAGTTGAGCCAAATGTTAGTTGTGACCAGGTTGTGATTCATAGTCCAGCCTTTGTAAATCATGAGTTAAAAGTTTTAACTCTTTCTTCGTGGAATTTTCTGTTTTATAATTATAAGCCACGTATTACTGCGCTCAAGATTGTTTTAACAAAATTGTTTTTAAACAATCCACAGGGAACGCCTGGGGGACATCAAATTATCAGTACAAATTAATTAAATCCGCATTCCCACAAGCCACGCTTCTACACCATGATAAGTGACAGTCGCCATTACGCATGTGTAATTTAAGCGCCATCATTTGAAGTTTGATTGCTGGTTAGTTGGCACGAAAGTTCTTGCGATAGTTACGTTTTGACCTGCGTGATTTTGCAGCATTTTAGAATATCACGTCCCAATTTGTACGTAAGTGCAGGAAGGAGTAGATTGATACAAATACGTACTATAGGGTTCATATATTTGTTCACCATGATGTCTAAGTGTGCAATTTAAACATGAAATAGTTATGTGATTTTATTGATAGCTTCACTTCAGTCAGTCTGTTTTTCCCGGGGTTGGTTTAGAAACTAGAATTTTTCATTCAAGTGTCCAATGTTCTGCAGTCACGTCGATTTCCTTCATTCATGCATGCCAATCACTCAACCATTTACTTCGTTGTCAAAGTGTAATAAGGGTTCAAATTCGATTGATCGTGTCATGATAAAAGTGTCATCCATGTATTGCCCATTTGGTGTTAAAAAAGGGACACAATGGCTTGAACAAATTTCTAAATGCCTACCCCACAAAATGGCAAAAGTGTCAGAAACGATCATAATTAATAATGCAGTGCATTTAAAAAGACACTATCACATAAGTGATTGTAAATCAGCAATTCGAAAAAATCATCAAAAAATCAGATTTTTGCATGTATTTGTAACACAGTACAGGTATCCTAACCATAACCCTGCAAATGAAAGACCAGACCAATAGCAAACTAATAAGGACAGAATCGGAATTTTTTGTCAATACTGTCCCGAAAACTGAACTTTATACTACACACCGGGTCGTAATTGTATTGAGAATCGTATCTTGGATGGAACACTGCCGTTTCTTCCTTTTACCGTCAACCTTCTACAGCGGAAAAGGTAACTTATGAGAATTCTACAGAATTCTTATCCTTCACTTAGAAGTTATTCATCAAACTTTCAAATAGTTGTCAAATACTGAAGTGTCGTAAAAACCAATGATTAAAAGGAGACCTCAAGATTTCCCGAGGAGAGGCGCCCTCAAGGGTTTTCAAACAAATTGTGTTTTGCAGGTACATAATGCTTGCCAATATAGCAATCTCTGTGTGAAAAACAAAGCTCAATTCGATTGTACATTCATTAAAAGAAAAAATCCCAACTTTGTTATAAATTTCAGGATCCGGAAATTATTTTGTTATACACAGTTCGTGTCAAAGTAGCCATTTCGGGCGACGTTATGGACACGATGATCGTTTCAAGCCTGAGATGAATATTCATATAGGTTGTCAGCAGTCATTTCGGGCGACGTTTTGACACGATCATCGTGTCAATAGCCATTCTGGGCCTGAGGATTTGACCACAATGATCGTGTGGTTCTTGACCATCTGGTCCGGGATCAATAATCATCTGGAGAAATATTCTAGCTCAAATTTGTGCACATGCTCCAGGAGTCATGACCATATGGCAAATTAATGGTATGGACGCAGTATTTGATTTAGAATAGTTCCAATTGCTCAAGGAGCATTTTTGCCATATGCTCAGGCCTGGACAATTTGTGTATTCAATATGCTCCAGAAGCATATTCAATATGCTCTTTTTATTTATGCACCAGGCTTATTGCAATGTGGTCCTGGACCATATTTGGCATATTTTCCAGAGGCCAGGGAGCATATTCAAAATTATGCTCTTTTTTATTTATGCCCAGGACCATATGGCAGATGTGAGTCCTGGACCTCTAGTTCCAATAATGTAACTTGTCACCTATACCTTAACATTGGGAAGTTATTTGGGTGTCAAGTACAATCACGGCTATGAGTAGAGTTCTTAAATAAGGCTCACTGGTGCAATCAGGTGAAGTCAACTTACAAAGACGCTGCTAAACTTACTGAAAACTTTCTGAAGCTAAATCAACACCTGGGGGTTGTTGATGTATAGAATTCCCCCAACTCGCCGGTATCCTACATCAGCAACAGAATCAAACATAAACAATATTTACAAAATTGCCTTTGAATCGTCAAGTTTGCATCAACTAAGGCCAGATTGTTGATGTTCTGTTGAATGTTGAAAATTAGCACTTCCGATATACGAGAGCAAAGTTTTCAAGGGTACGCGGTGGTGCGAAAAAAAAAAAAAGCAACCCTTATTTTTCGATATACTGTCCAGTCGCAGGAGGTTGTCTTGCGCAAAACCCCGAATTTATGGACCAAGATCAAGTGTTACGCATACTCACCAGCAGAAATCGCTCCCTATACGACGGGAAGTAAGTATATGCCATACCTTGACCCCGGTGACCCCTGTTTGACCCAAAAACATGCATCAACTTCTACAGTTGTTTCACAAAAACCACATAGATTTATGTTTTGGACTTAGGCCCGAATGTTAAAATTTGGAGTACCCCGAAATTGATGGAAAAAATATCAATTAGTGACAGATTTTTCTAGACTTCAAAACCAATTATACGCAGTTGAGTGTAACGTTTTTGAAAGGATACTTCTTAGCAAAGTGCCGGGTCCCAGAGTCTGTAAGTAATAGCCTGATTAGAGGTATTTGAAATGTCATCTCTTTTATCTGAAGTCAAACTGTTACTTCCGTTGCAGGACCTGAGATACTGATCAGTGGACAGAATATTGTTGACAGACATGAATCTCAGGTCGTGCTAGCAGGACTAGTCCTGGACCATATTTGAACATATTTTTGAGATTATTTATGCTCCAGGACCAATGGTCCGGTTGGGTCCGGAACATAATTTCTGCCCAAAATCTCATAGAAGCACACCTCACAGTATGCTATTGCTCCATAGCCATTCAATTTCTCACAACCGATGAATCGTGTCAATAGCCATTTCGGGCGACGTTATTGTATGACACGGATAATCGTTTCAATGTGATGTGACCCTATGAACGTCACTTGTGCTTGACATGCAGGGACGCCCTCTCTGTTGTTTTCTGGCAGGCAAACTTACAGGAATGAACATAAAACTCTGGTTATAAATTACTTGCAGATCTTTCATGATCTAAATTGGTCACAAAATGCAGCTGGTAGCATTAGCTTAGTATGCTTGATAAGAAAGTTAGTTATTATCAGAGAAGATGTAAGAAGAGGAGGGTATGCTTCGAGACTCGTAGATAAGCCTGTTTTATCCATTCAATACCTATTGTATTACCGCACTTTAACACACAATCCACGTGAAAGGGCCTTTCCCGGGATCTGTGCGACCGCTCCCACACGCGATCGATAGAAACGCGGGTGGTATCGTTACTGGAGGAAAAAAAATATAACAGCGCCGGTACAGGCAAACAGGTTCTAGAAGTTTTTTCTAACAAGCGTTTTACCTGGTTTACCCGACTTCTCGGGTTTGACCATACCGTCGTAGAACGTCTTCGAAGCGATGTGTTTACTCCAAAAAGAGAGAATATTTCATTGAAAATACCCATCAAAAGTGGCGATTTTCGATTCTTTATGAAAGTTTTGAAAATAGTGAATCATAGGGCGGCACTTGTGTAGGTTATAATTTGACGATCGAGGCGAGAGTCCTGTTTTTTTTCTCGACCTTTCTCAAGTTCCGCTCATTCCTGTGAATGAAAACACCGGGGAATACGAAGGAGAGATGGTGCACTTATTCCAAATTCAGCGACCTTTCGGTGACAAGAAGCGGCAAAATTTTTGTAGTGGAGATGAAATTGGCACTCCCGTGCGTATTTGATTTTGCTTTTTCGGATCTTGTATGCATGAGCTTAACAAATTTGAGCACGGATTCAAGGTTAAGGGAGATACTCTTACTAGGTTTTTTAGGCTCATCTCGCAATGTAGTGGTAGGCTACTTGGTATTTCAGGGGCATTTTTCTGAGACCAATATGGTACAGGGTTGAATTTAGCTCTAGATTATGATTATCAAGTATTGGGATATACCTATTATGACATTTGCATTGGGCATTATGCAGCGCCTGTACCAATAAAAAGTGTAAATTAGAACAGGGGTTGTTGGGTCACGAAGTGAATTTGGGTTCGTTTATTTTTCCTTAGTACGTGGGCTCATAGGTCTAAGATCCATTCTGCCCTTATTTTTACAACTACAAGTAATTAGATTTACAGCTATTACACCATTGAGTTCCCGTCGCTAATATACTTATAAAAGGCAACAATGTTCTCCAATTCATTTTTTTGGTGTTTAACTTTTCATGCATTTTTCACATGCGTTGCAAACGCCATCTTAGTACCATGTTCAACTTCAAGTTAAAAAGTATCCCCCATCATGCATTACAAACCCCAGAAGTTCTTGATTGGGCCTTGGGGGGGTCGTGATAACAAAGACATGACGGGTATATTGGATAAAGATTTGAATTTGATAACTTCGAAATGGAATCAGTCATCGGGACGCAGTCCGCTGGCGCGGAGGGCAGTTCTCCCACAGTGGCCCCGGCCCAGTCCCCGTCAAATTTGATCGTATTACCCGCGTGACGTTAGGGGTGGGCATTGTACACGTGACTAACAATTTACTTTCTGCCGATTCTTTGCCTCTATAATCTCTCATGACTGTATGATAAATATTCATCAGAAAACGGATAGTATTCTGTAAGTAGGCCGTTCTTATTTTCCCCATATTTTCAGTTGAACGTGCAGAACTAATAATTCGAAATGAGCAGGGTCAGTGCTGAATCTGGGGGTTTGTTGGTACATGGAAAACCTATGTGTGACGCAGGCTGCCGTGCAAGCCTCTGACCAAATCGATCAACTTTCCGCGGGGACTTGTGACTTAATTCCTAATGGGTACTTGAAATTCAAACGGAACCTCCCGCTGGTTTGTCGCACACCCCATATAGTCTTTGAACCCCTACGTCCGCCTGGCGGATAATTCTTCCTCTTCCTTACATCTTCTCTGGTAATTATTAATTCGAAACAAAAAGTACAGCAAAAAAACAGAAATTCCCCATGCAAAGTATAGGTGTCTTTTGCCCGCCCAGCCTTCTCTCTTACGTCAACAGTGGGCGCCATAAACATAAACAAACCTGTCATCAATAATCTATCGACAGACACTTCCTCCTATGGAACGTAAACACATTTACTATAAATGTCTCTGTGTCAAAAACGAAGAAAAATCCGAGATTAATCTCAAAACTTTGGATGGCCCAATGCGATTTTAGGTTAAGATCTTGTTTACAGTCCAACCTCGTTTATCCGGAACGTCGGGACCGGCGCTCATCCGATATGCGATTTGGCCGGCTATGCGGAGTGCTCAAACACAGGCTAAACAGGAACGTTCACAGTGGGGATTAAGTGTGTGTGACAATGTATTATACAGTGCTATAACAAACTGTAACAAAATGTGGTGTAGAATGATATGAATGGAAATAGTGAGAAATTTAAAACAGAAATTATACCACATTGTTTTTGCATGTTCTATTTCCAATTATTGATATATCTAATTGGAGATCTAAGTCCAGGACCCTCGATCGTCTGTCAAAATTCCTCACCTGTCCTCCCCCACTGACCTGCATTGGCCTGATCATTGCCTATTACTAGCGGCCGCGAGGTAAAATAGCGGTAATTAAATGTACAAAAACACAATACACCAAACACTGATGTGTATGGTTTTTGTACAGTGAAATTGACGCCCCGCGTAGAAATACGTGCCATCGGGCCCGTGTTGCGGGCCAAAAAGGTTTTGATTGCGCATTTTTTATCACGGTCATGGTGGCCACAGCTATAATTTTTTAGGGACAAGGTGTCCCGTTGTGACGCGTGGTACGAGAACTTCCCCAGAAAACGAACCCCATAAAAGGACTGTGGGGAAGCCATTATTTCCCATGGTAAGTCATTTATAATAGATAGTATACAAGTTCAAACGGAAAAGCAAAGAGGTGGTAACGAAAAAAAAAAGGGACGAAAAAATAGAAAAAAACACCATGCAGGCGCAATCGGCTGCCAGTCACCGGCCGGATAATAGAAGGGATCCGGATAATTGGTGGCTGGATAAAAACGAAGGTTGGACTGTAGGTTGACTTTTTATATATTTTGAAATCTCTGAGCAGCCTTTTAACTTAGTTTCCTGATAAGCATAAAGCCACATTAGCTCTTTAACATGGTTGTCAATGAAAAGAGTGAAGTGATGCAAAACCACATGAATACCTTTCCCCTGTTCACCAGCCCCCCCCATGAGCAGGCCAGAGCTCGAATTACTTGGGTTGCACACAGGCACAAATGTAATTGTAACCTTTTCCGTGTGACATGTAAGTTTCTGTACTAAGCACAGTGTGAATGTAAATTTATAACTAATGCAATTTCATTTTAATATCGCATGCGTTTAAAAGATAAGTAGCAGTAGGAAAAAAAAACACTTCATTATAAACTAAAAAAAAGGTATAAAGCTTGATTTTAGCTTTCTGATATTATTAGTACACAGGGCATTAATACCAGCTTTTTTAAAAGTAAAACAAAACATTTGAACATGCGCATCATAGGGGCCCATGAATTCTATTTTTGCTAGATTCTGTATCAATATACATGTAGTGCATACTTGGCAAGTGTGTGAATATATTGCACTGGGATCATTGGCAGGGTTGTATGTTGAAGGCCAGCGTGTGAAACGTGTGACCCAATCATGCATCCAAAAGTATTAACAGTATCGAGCAGGATCCACTTTTGTAAAGAGCTTATCAGGTTTCCATGCGCATGTGTGAACAATGAGGTGCATGTGCCCATTTGATTTTTGTGCATGTAAGTTTTCAGCATGCATGCACAAACCCCATGCAGTAGCCGTTTTATTTTGTAATGCGCGGTCTGGAGCAGGCCATTTCAAAGAGAGCCACTTGGCAGCCTCCTGTAGGACTAACAAATACAAAAGCCATTCAGAATGAGAATATATCTGTCCTTTAGATAATAAATTCCCTTTTGAAATAGGTAATCCTCAAAAATGCTTTTCTAAAAACAGTAGAAAATCTCTCATTTTCCGAAGAAACAACCTTTCTCAGGCAGAAGTGATTGCAGTCACAATTTTCTTCCAAAATGTTTAATTTTAATCTTAAGTTTTTTTACATATGTCATCGCATTATATAGGATTTCAAGTTGTGTTTGAAGAGTTGAAAAAAAGGACATTCGTACATTTAGACTGATTTTTGAGATTGACAAAGTTGAGGTAGGTAACAGGGGAAAGGTATTCCATGTGTTTTTGAATTACTTAACATCTGTTAATGACAACTTGCAGGTTAAAGACATAATGGGGAGTTATCCTTAGCAGAACTAATTAACCTAATACATAATCAAGCTACCTTTAAACGTTGTTTTTGACCGGCCACGCATAACCAATCACAAAACGGCGGACAATATCATAATGATGTGTGAAAAACAGATGATTCTGACAAAAAGACAGTATAGGCTCAGTAAACCACAAACCGTTCCGTGAGTCGTTGTGGTAATTCCTGCATGGAAAACAAGGTGTGGACATCAGGCCCAGAAGTCAGAAGTTTCAGGTATCGATCCTGCCAGAACTTCAAAGCAGACTGAACACCACTGCAAAGCAACTCATGAACTTAAAGCTGGAAACTCTTCAAGATTAATTTTGACCACCACCAAGCAGATCACCATTCATCACAGTTTGGTCCTCCCTTGCCATTGGGAGCATTGTTCATATGTCTGAAGACTATCCAGCATGTTGTTTGACACAATTCAAAGAAGCATTTCGAGGACGGGCACTTAGACATTGTACTTCAGCCTCAAGTTCAGGCTTGCACTTTAATCTGACAAGTGGAAGGGATTGGAATTTAGCCGGGATTAGCACATCCAATTGAAATTGGTCTGTGAGATGATGACTTGCACTGATTTCAATCAAGTTTGGGAAAGGAAATTTTGTATATTGTGCCACCACCAATTGAATTCGGCCCGCAGCAACCTCAACGGAATAAACTGCATGTTGAAGGATGTGGTTGCAGGAATACTAAATCATCCCTCAAGGTGATAAAATGTCAGCATCATTGGCGAGACAATGAACCCTACAAGGAAATATTAGTAATCACTCCCTCAATTTTTTTTACAAACTGTAAATGGTAAAACACCCAGATGTTTTCAAATTTGTTGACAGTGATTTCACATTTATGCCATTTTAACTGTTTTTAACATTTTATTGCCCCTGTTCAGACTATATACAACAGTTTGTTTCAGAACAGGGGCATTTTGCCTAAATTGAGCAGGGACACATTTTCCCCAGCTCCCCTGCTATATCAAGCCTGCCCCCCCCCCCACTAACATATTTGTTGTGCATCTTCATTGGCATCTGGGGATAAACATGACCAAGAACACTGTTTCAAACCATTGAAACAGGACTCCGTATCATTGCCATGGTACCTGGCTGGGCCCTGGGAAATAAATTTCAACACGTTCATTTCATTTCACTGACTTCACTTAAAACATACCAAGTCAAAAGTCTATCCGTCAACTGCGTCAGTTGACAGATAGAGACCGAGAGAGTATAAATTCGGGCGGGCCTGCATTGCAGAAAAATTTGACGATGGACTTTGATAAGTTTTCTCCCCCAGGCGACTGCACTTGCAAAGATTAAACACCATCTTATGTACACAAGGCAGCATTTTATAATACCTGCAACATGTTTGATAGAGATCTCGAATCCAGTGAGCACAAGTAAGTGTTAAGCTTCCAGATCGGATAACTTTTATCAATGAAGATGCTTAAGCAAGGATTAACCGGTCATGTCTTGGTTTACTTTCCGCCCAGTTATGGTACCTAAGGAGCAACAAGAGATTTCACAATAGGTGCCAATAAACAAAACGAAAAGTTAACACTGATTTTGCCACTGATGTAAAGCTTTCCATCAAATACAACCCATCTGAACGGATTAAGCCGGGGGGGGGGGGAGAAAATTCAGCCTATGTTTTACATTGACAATACCCTAAAGCAAACAAAATCACCATTTTTCTCTCTTTAAGACATTTCAAAAGCCAAAATACAAGGTAAGAAGCCTATTTGTGTTTCACTATATGAACCATTACTATTTTGATACAATAGTTGGGTGCCTTCCAAAATCTTCTCGTTGCACCTTTAAGCTTCTAACCGGAAATGACTACAGTGCCAGTGGCATTTACGGTTATTAATATTTGAAACAAGTCAAAACTATCACCTGCCACTGCCCATGGACTGTATGTGTGATTTAATCCCATTCCTGTAGCCGAATGGATAACTGTCCGTTTCCAGTATCCGTATCGCTAAGGTCCACAACTTTTCCTTTTTACAGTTGGTTCAATACTTTTAACTTATAGCTCATGGCAGCAGATGATGCATGACAAATCCCGAAGAGAAAGAGTTTTGAAACAGCAACTTGGTTTTGAGTTATGCCCCAAAAATGTGTGCCAATTGAGCCTATATTTCAACCATTTTGGGTTGAAAATTACAAAAAAATTGGATTTTAGATTAATAAAAGAATTGGAATAAATTGTGGAATGTTATAGCGGGCATTCGTGATCCACAGCCTTCCGAGGACTCGTCCACCGAAATCAACAAAACAACAGTGAGATTTTTATATCATCTGAACCACTGAGCCTTAGTAATCCATGTTGTACCTAATGTAATGCACATTTGATCGTATCTCTAAGAAATTGCAATATTTGTATTTTCTGTCCGCTAACGAACCTTTAGAAATAACAGCACAGATCCCTATGGGACCGTGGAAAACAAGCAATTTGCTCATAGCTACAAAACCACAAGATCGGGGTTAGCTCAAATTCGCGGAAAAAGATTTTTTCAGGAATCCTAATGGAACATTAATAAAACAGGAAGGTGCTGGAATCACGAAAATGACACCTATAAATGATCATTTTTGGACGTCTTCTAGCTGAGCTAACTTTACAACAGAATTAAAGGCTGCCAAGACTTAATAGCAAAACATTAAAGACATACAAGAATATAAAATTGAATTGGAAATAATTGGAATAATTAAAAAATGCCACTAATTAATAATTAAATATCAGAGTTCATTGACCGAGTTTTACCTCTATGCACTAAAGAGCTTGTTAGTGCTATTTGTCTTTGCGGATCGACGGGAATTTTTAAGCCCCTGCTGTCTTCAATTGATTCAAAGTGTACTAACCTAGACTTTAGAAGCATGATGTATTGGCTGAAATTTCTAGAATGCAAGTGAAAAGGAAACCAACAACCTCCACAGCCCCGAGAGTAGTTACAGTGAAACTAGGCCCTCTGTTGTGGCACTGCTGACAACTATTCAGTCTACCAATCAGAACACTTTGGTCAAACTCTTGTAGTTAGAAACTATGCTTACAGGGGAATGTTTACGGATAGTGGAAATACATTATCTATTGATTACTTGCATATGGAGATCCCAAATGACTGGATCCTTGTTGGAGGCACCGTGGTAGAACAAGGGACAGTTTATATTCATGAGTAAATAGTTGCTTGCTGCTGTTGCTGTATGAAAATCAATAATTGAGGTGTATTAACCACTTATATTTTTGCTCTTCCTACCTCTAAATTAAACATGGTTGCTGCCATAAATCTTGGCTCAGTCATCATCATAAATTACTAAGCTCTTTCTGTGGTGGGAATAGCACGTGGCAATGAGGGTGTGAAGTATATGAGTTCGAGGGGGAACGGGACTAACCAATGGCTTACAACCCACACACTCCAGTCAGTACACAAAACAAGGCTAGCCGTTGATGACCTACACACAGCCAACACATGGTTACGAGTGCTTGGACTGTTAGGATCAGAAAGTGATCCAGTAAAACCTTTCTGTGTGTTGTGGAGAATTTATGTTGTATTTCCTGTGGATTTTCCTAACCATGGATTTAAGGACAACTGTAAACAGTAAGAAGGCATTGAGGCAGGCCTGGAAGGCAGGCAGACCGTTCAAGCACGCAAGGCAAATCAGAGGTAGGAATATTATTGTCGTCTGTCAAGCTGTGTGTGTGTGTGTGCTAGGGCCCATACGTGTGAATCAGCATTTATTATCCTAGTAGTCTGATATAACTGCTAGGCTTCCCAGAAGGCGGTCACATGCCTGCATGCACATGCTGAATAGTAAGACGCATTAATTTATGTTGGACGATATGTTTTTGTGGTCTTGTATTTAGATTAGTGGTGATATTCTCTCAAAAATTGGAAAGCTGCGTTTTCATGGGGGGGGGGGGGATAGGGCATGTGATAGATTAGAAGTTTCCGGGTTATAATTACCAAGTGTAGCTAGATTATCAGAGTTTCTGTGTGAAATGAATGGAATAAATTTATCTCAAGCAGACAGATTTGTAACAGGCAATACGTTCTCAGTGAATAGAACTACAAAGATCCTAGCCTTGATTGAGATACACTACGACAGAAAGAAAAAAACATCATAATGTGTGTGCATGTGTCAAAAAACAAACAACAAACATGATTGGTCGACATCCAAATGTACAAATGTCCAGCCCAGACGGAGGACACAAGATCTATACTATAGACACGTTCTGTAAACTATAGACAGATTATCTGGTTAAAGGGTATGCCACGCTAGTAACCAGGGGAACCTTTCGTAGTTTTTTGAAATTGGGGTCGGACGACGTAAAGGCCAATAATGCATTGAAAAAGCCGTAGTAATCACGCACTGTATAAAGTGTATGATCATGGACTGGTCGACGCAGTGCTGGTCGGAACCGGAAGTCAATTACACTAAGAAAAAATAACCTAATGGCCGCAGTATTTATCAGGCACCTACTTGTACTTGTTTTATCTCCTGCAATTCTGTTTCTTCGATGAAAATAAATATTTTGCAGGAATTTTGGAGATATTCTTGTCGGGAATTAGTGACTACACGATTTGATATGTATGTCGTTAACTAGAAATGAGGGTGATTCGTAATATGTGAAATGCAAAAGATGATAATGACTCGTCTGGACATGCCCGAAATTTCAGCATGACTCCGTTGTACTAACTGCCACGCAAAGGGCCTGCCTATATCACAATTAAATTACATTCTTAGGGATTTATCAGGGCCCACTGTGTTGTTTTGTGTTTTGTTTGGTGGTTTATTTTTTTTGTAAGTTATCTGGAAAGGCACTAAATCCTGGTAGGGATCTTAAAAAAGTGTGATCCAAGATACTTTTTGTGACAAGATGTTCAAAACATCCATGAAAATATTCATTTCCAAAATGTGTCAATTTTTGAGTGCATTTTTGTTTGTCAGGAAATGTTTGTGTTAGTGGCTTGTCAGAATGCCCCCTTTTGGGCTACGCATTGATGATTGTCATTTTAACAATTTTTGAATTTGAAAAAACTTAAAAAACGAAAAAAATAAACATATTATAAAATGTAGATAATCCCAAAATATCTCAAATTCCTTGCCAGCAGAGTTTGAGAAAAATGCCCCACTTTATCTAAAGATTCAGTAAACCAGGGCAGCGAGGCACACGCGCACCCTTGGCTTTGCTTTTGATTGGTCTGCATCGGACCATACCCACACCCCTCAAATGTGAGCTGTTTTAATGCCATGGCTTCTAAGCTTCTGAAGGCAAAAAATATGTTTTCAAACCCCAAGCCAAAATTATAATAAGTAAAACAGGACATCTATTTATGCTAACTATGTGCAATTCAAAATAGTGCTTGAAAGGAAAACCAAATTACACTTACAATGGCTATTACTATTACTATTCGTCTGACAGAAAACTCAACTGTTACATTAAAATAGGAAATGTGATACCTCAAAAGTTGCACAAGGAACAGTAGAAATCAGGAATCTTACGCACCATGTTATTTGGAAACTGATAAGCCTTATTAATAGTACTATAAAGATTAGTAAAGTACATGTAATTAGTAGGTGCTCTTGGACCACAAAATCATCCCACTGGACCAGATAATTGTTAACATTTGGAAA
>JAMKCH010033797.1:0-127257 GCA_023653785.1 Ophioderma brevispina | reverse complement strand
CAAAATGTAAACAAATAGCGCCCCCTATTTTTCATCAAAGTGCATTTTTTGCACTGTTGTGTTGGAAATTGTTGTAGTAAAGACCCCTGTAAGTGGCTAAGCGTAACACGCCGTATTTTTCAAGAAATGGCGATTTTTATGCTTTGTTTACTAATAAAAGTCGGGATCCGACTTTTTTTTGGCTGTAGAAACATTAGTAAATGGCATCTTCAGGACTGCTTTAAAATGTTTTAAGTGTCTGTTTTTCACAATGAACGGTAATATAAGTTGTTGATATGACCTAACACTAGCAATTTAGAGACAAAATGGGCATTTTGAATTTGGAAAAAAATGACTGCTAGTGGTTTTAACTATGGCTTCTCTGCTCATGTACACAAAATTCCTCTTAATCATCCCTATAGGGCTCTGTTTCCTTTCTTAGCAGCAGCAGCGCATTGTTAAGAAACTTGCAATGACTTGTGGACTAAGACACACAAGTCTTTCTCTTCTTCTGTTTCTTTGAGACTGGTTTCTATCATATGGTATGTGTGGTGGGGGTTATTATATCCGAAGTGCATAACACCACATTTGTCTGCATTATATCGCATTTGCCATTTCTCTGCCCAGGTCTGAAGGTGGTTAATGTCATCCTTCTTTTCTTCAATGTCACAGCTGTTTTAATTGGATGTGCAAGTTTAGTGTCATCTGCAAATTTGCTAACTACTGCCTTGTCTCCAATTCTGCTTTCTAGGTCGTTCATGTACATAGAGAAGCATAACGGGCCTAATACAGATCCTTGTACCACCGAGCTTGTAACATCCTTCCATCCCGATTCGGCACCCTTAGGTTAGCGGGCAAGATCTCATAGCGTTTATAAAGGTGACGCACCCCTTACAAGTACATAATTTTGCTAACTAAATTGTCTAAAATTATCAAAATCGGTTCTACGCGTGTTCTCACTTCTAGTATGTGCACATTTTCGTGAAAATGAATTAAATGTCATCTCCTTTTTTCCCCTGAATATCAGTGACCAAGAGATGTACACCACGTTCCATGACTCCAGCAAATAATGGTGCTATTGATAAGTAAATCCGCCCGTTATGAATAGGATGAATAGGACAACGGACTTCAGATTCTCTGGGAGTGCAAAACCATTGTTATTGTCCATGACGTTTAAAGCTTTTGAATTGTTTTCACCGCCCGGTTTAGATTGAGCTGCAGCCTCATTCACGAAGAAAATAAAACTCAAACTTCTGCTGGGAGTTTAATAACTTTGATCGTATATTTCATCATTTATTAAAAAAGAAAACGAAAATGAGCAAAAATCATGAAAGAAGTTTGATTGGCAAGCTATGACCTAACATCTTGGTGCAGAACCAACACCCATAACTTAATCATATTAATTTTGGACCGCTTTTCTATTCAATTAAAAGTTTGTTCGGCACCGGTTCACCTGCATTTCATATAGGTGAATGATTTTGATTTCTATTATGAAAGCAATAAATTGCATAGAAATGGGGTTACGCGACAAGTTACGGGTTTGGTTCTACACAAAGATGTTAGGTCACAGTTTGCCAAACAATTTTTTTCTCATGAGCTTTGTTCACCTTCGTTTCCCTTTCGAATAAAGGATGAAATATAGGGTTAAAAAAAATTGAACACACAGTAGAACCTCTAACTTTATTTATTCGTGAAAGAGGACAGATAATTTGTGTTACACGTCATGAAAATAGCTTAATATAAATCAGGGTGATGGTATAGCACCTGCAATCTTTTCACTTGCATGGATAATAACAATGGCTCTGCAGTTCCAGTCCAGATGAAAAAGGAATCTGTGAAGTGTTTGGTCTTCTACATACCGAGCGGATTTACTTATCAATAGCCCCCATTATTTGCTGGAGTCATTGAATCATTGTGTACATCCCGTAATCACTGATATTCAGGGCATAAATTCAGAAGACATTTAATTCATTTTCTCGAGAATGTGCACATACTAGAAGTGAGAACACACGTAGAACTGATTTCTATAATTTTAGGAAAATTATTTCGGAATAATTATCTACTTCCCAGGGGTGCGCCACCTTGGTTCTTATCCGAGCATCTTTTTCGCTTTGGCCTCATGGCCTACCTGTACAATAACTTTCTGCTTACGGTCTGCTAACCATGCTTCAATCCAGCACAGCAATTTGCTGTCAATACCATGGGCTTTGATTTTGGCGATCAGTCTCTTATGCGGCACCGTATCAAATTCCTTTGCTAGATCAAGGTACACCACATCCACTAAGATTCCTTCATCAATTTGCTTTGTAACAAATCACAGGTATTCAAGCAGATTTGTTGTGCATGATTTACCCTTCCCGAATCCATGCTGTGTGTGGCGTATCAGGTCATGTTTGTCCATGTGTGCTGTTATCTGGTCTCTAATTATTCTTTCTAGAACTTTGCCAATGATGGATGTCAAGCTGATGGGTCTGTAGTTACCAGCTTTGGATCTACATCCTTTCTTAAATACTGGTATAATATGGACTGTCCTCCAATCTTGCGGAACTACTCCCTCTTCCAGTGACTTGTTGAAAATCAAAGTAAGTGGCGCACACAAATCATCTGCTAAGACCTTTGATAATGATGGGGGATTTCATCTGGTCCAGCTGCTTTTAAAGCGTTGCTGGTATTTCTTTGTTCTCTACTGTAAAGTGATGCAAAAAATCATTCAGTGCGTCAGCTGTTTGTTGGCCAGGTGGTACAATCTCTCTGTTTTCTCTTTTAAGCGGACTACGGTCTCTTTGATCTTTTGTTTGGATCTTACATAAGCATAGAAACTTTTTGAGTCATCTTTAATGTTCTGTGCAAGTTTCTTTTTGAAGTCTCTCTTAGCTTATCGAATTTAATAATTGGCGTCCTTCCGACATTTCTGATAATGCTCATAGTTCTTTGTTGTTTTTTGCTTTTGGTACTTTATCCATGCTCTATGCTTCCTCCTAACTGCATGGGCACATGTGGTCGACCCAAAGGTCCTGGGTTCGAGTCCCGCTGAGGCCAAAGTGTTGTGCACTTGGGCAAGGCAGTTTACCTCGCTTGCCTCTCTCCACCATGGTGCTAAATGGGCAGCTGTTCGGACTATTGTCCATTGAGCGCCGCCCAAGGTATGAGTATTCCTTGGGCATTTGTAAGGTAGCTGACATAAGTGCAGCGGAATAAATGTAAAGCGCTTTGATACATTGTAAAAGGCGCTATATAAATGTCGACATGTAACCAAATCGTGTGCTTCCTATGAACATTAACTGCAATCTAGTGTTGGAGTTTATCTTTAAAGATTTTCCATGCGTCTTCTGTTTTGCAGTATTCTAATTCTTCTCTCCAGTTTACCAGATTTAGCTCAGCTTTAATTTGGTCAAAATTGGCATTCTTGAAGTCTCTTTTTGGTATTGGTTGCTCTATCGACATGGAAGTTCATTTCAAACTGTACGATGCAATGGACACTGTGCCCAAGGTGCGCCATAATCTCCACTTCATTCATCAACCATATTTGGATTTGATGTCAACACCAAGTCAAAGGGCGATTCAAGTCTAGTTGGCTTTGTTACATGCTGGGACCATAAGTTATCCATTACATCTTAGAAGTCTGCTGATTTACCGGAACCTGCTTGCATAGTTTTCCAGTTAATTTCTCTAAAATTAAAATCTCCAATCACTATGATTTCTTTGTGTTCTTCTCCCACTTTACCTAGCACACGATTAAGCGTTCATTCATTTCTTTAGTATTGTTATCACTTCTATAAACGATGAAAGTCCAGCACTGTTCCTTTAAATGTAATGTCACACCACAGGGCATCCTCATATATTTATCAAGTGCTGGGTCTTCTCTTTTCTGCACATCAATTCCATCTTTGGTGTACAGTAATATTCCGCCGTGTTCAAAGTATTGTCTATCAAATCTTGTGGTTTGTATCCTGGGTATTTTAATTCTGCATTTCCTTTATTATCCTTAAGCCAGGTCTCCACTACCAATTATGTCCGATTCCACCTCATCTGTGCAGATCATCTCTCTTATTTGTTATGCTCTGAGCATTGATGAAGGTTTTTTCAGTTTATTTCTTGAAGTTCTGCTATTTGGATAATGATACTCCTTTTTCGCATTATTATCAAGTTTCTTCTCTTCTCTTGTGTTGCCACGGTCTACTGGATGGTTATTTTTCCTTTCAGTTTCTTGACTGGTGGCTTCCTTTACTTTACATTGCTTTACAACATTGTCTTTGTCAGGTGGATGGTGACTTTGCAGTCCAGCTTGTTGACTATAAGACATATCTAATATTCACTAACTTACTTCCTCTGAAGTCATTTTCCTTCAAGGAATTATTCATTGGCATGACATTTCCTATTCTTTTTATACGCTTCTCCCTCAATTTTATTTTTAAAACCCGTATTCAGTCATCTGGCGTTAGGCGTATGAAAGTCCGCGTTATGATTTTCTGCCCGCGTTTGAGATGCTGAAATCCCGAAAAAGTTCATTATTTTGTATTTTAAAGAAAATATCAAGGTTTCTTCTTGTGATCAAATCTTATGATTGTCAATTTAGTAGTTTTAAACCAATGAACAGTTGCAAAATCATTTCTAAATGTAGGGTGGTGTTTTGACATAATATTAGAGCATGCTGAAGGTTGGTGAAATGCTGTTACTGCAAAATGAATAATGAAAAATGAAAAAGTTGCCTCATTATGATTTGCAAAAAATGTTACGGGAAACATAACATTGACTTTCATAGGCCTTACGGGTAGTTATTATTCAATTGTTACAATTTTAAAGTAAAAGCAAACTGTTAAAAAATTCCATGACTTTGAATCACTATATTGGCTGATTTGTAGTCGATATATTAGCCAACAACCAGATTGTAATCCGACAATCACAATGAATTTTTGTATTGCGTCACCAGTTCTTTCATCGTTGTTTATTTTAACAATAAAAGAGCAAAATGTTTCGATTGTCCCTTTAAAATAGCGAAGAAGAAATTTGCATGACTTACAATCACTACTTTGGCGGAATCGTAATCGACAGATAAGCTAACAAGTAGATGGTAATCTGATGTTCGCAATGGGTATAGTGGGATCAAGGCCACGTAAGACAGGCGACACAGCCTTCCTCAGGAGATTGTAAATCATGGAAATGAAAATTGAAAGTAATTATTTTTTTCGTCGTATTTGTTTTTTTTGTTTACAATTTTCATCATTGAGTTGTTTTGGATACTGAACAAGATGTATATACCCTAGTGCGTCAGATTCGCCCGCTTTTGTTTTTACGCAGAGGATAATAATACACGTCGTAATGATGACAAGGGGCATCCTCGGGGAAACAATGCATTCATTGGACGAAATTGATATTACATGCAACGACATTGATAATTAAATTAATTGCGCTCTCCTATGACTATCTCCATAGGCTATTGAATATATCTGTTATCATTCATTCTTTCACTACAGTGTGTCCCCAAAAAGAACACATCGCTTTGCGCTGTCTACCAGAGTTTCAACAGAACAAGTAATGTAGAAAAAGTAAGATATAACGATTTTAAAAATCTTTCAGAAGTGTATGGGACACCATTTCAGCAACGAATATCAGAAGTATAATTCTTACTTTTGCGTAATAAATGGCAAAATAAATGAAGAGGTAATGGTTAATTGTATCGTAATATAAATTGATTAGCGTTATCATATTACAGCTTATTCTGGTCTCAGTCTGGCTCCACATCCCTTCATGATGAAACGTAATATTAACATCCTAAACTCCTCACACACTGATTTCAAGCACGTTGATGCTATAACGAATACGTGATAGTTGGTAATCATTACCAGGTAATGCAGAGTTGTATCATAATCATTTTTTAAAAAATTGATTGTCGTTGATAATTTTATTACAAGAGCTTTCCAAGGATTAAGCTGACATTGACCTGAAGACATATTACCACTATGATCACCCATTGGTTGTATTGTTTGCTGATAATGATCTCTTTAAGTGGAAATGGTGAGTTGTTTGTTTTTTATTTTAGTCGGAAAATTCTTTTCCACCTGTTCACCTTTCACCTGCTGACAAATGTGAAATTTAAAGGCACTATCAGTGATTCACCCGAAAGAGTCCGAATATTTAAATTTGCAGGAATAGCTTAAAATTGAAGGATATGTCTATGGAATTCTCATTGGTTACTTTTTCAACTGAACATTTGGAAGAAAAGGAAGAAAACGGCATTTTTCAATGATATGACTCTCCATTCAAATACGTGTTGTAGTAAGTGTCCGTACGGACAGTAATGACTAAAATATCCGATTTTGTGCTTATTGGGTTGCTTCTGGTCTTACCATTTGCAGGGTATGTTAGGGTACCCGTACTTGTTACAGACATGCAAAAATCTGATTTTTGATGATTTTTTAGATTTTATGATTTAGTGTGGAGTACTTCCGGTTAATTAATTCCGGTGTGGAATTAATTCAGTTAGATGTTATGTACTTCTACACACCAAAAATCAATAGGGGACTGCATCCACTGGTGTTGAGATTTACACCATTTTGGTGTTAAATACCACCATGTTATTGTTATATTAACACAGATTTTGGTGTTACGGTGCATGATATGATGCTGCTTGGTGTTAATTTTGCACCACCTGTCAGTGTTAATTATTTTTAAAGCCGACTCAGAGATTTCCCGATGAGGGCGCACTAAATTTTCAAACAAATCGTGTTTTTTGCATATACATAATGCTTGTCCATATACTAATCACTGTGTGAAATAACTAAGCTCAAATCGAAGTCCTTCATACAGAAAATCACAACTTCGTTGTAAAATTCCGGATCCGGAATTTTTGTTATACACGGTATCCTATGGCACTGTTCTACTGCGCATAAATATTTACTGTATGAAAACGAAAAATCCGATTCATCTGTAACTTTGGAAATGAGCATTTTATGTGATTATCTTTAGTTCTAGATGACTATTTTTAATTACTACACAAAGAAATTATATTTCGAAATCTCTGAGTCAGCCTTAACACTGTCGGTGCCAATTTGACACTACTAATTGTCATTTAACACCCTCCTGGAATCAATACGGGACCACACCCTCTGGTGTTAATTAACACCAAACTTTGGTGTTAACATTTATATTTGTAACGTCTGACATTTTAGTAGAAAAGGTTTGATTTTGCTATTGTTTGCTTTTATTATAACTGCTTACCTCTACATTTCAGAGCAGATCACTGAAAATGCATGATTAAAATTGTGCAACAACTCCGAGTGGTGTTAATTAAATAAATTTCAACACCAGAAACACCGGCAAGCTTGACATCGACTTGGTGTTAACATTTTAACACCACAGATTTTGCAGTGCAGTTATACATGTATGTGGAGTACTTCCAATTCGGCGTGGAGTACTTCCATTTAGGTGTTGAGTACTTCGAGTAAAGTGTGCAGTACTTTCAATTAGATGTTAAAGCAATAGTAGCACATTTTTTGAAGAGCGCCCCATAAGTGAGTGATAAATACGCATTTTTTAGCATTCTCGTTTGCAGATATAGTTTCCTAGACAATTACCAAGATAACTGTGTAAAAATATCATATTTTGAAAATTGGGGGCACACTTCAAAAAATGTGCTACTATTGCTTTAAGTACTTTCAGTTAGGTGTTGAGTACTTTTAGTTAGGTGTAAAGTACTTTCAGTTAGGTGTTGAGGACTTTCAGTTAGGTGTTAAGTACTTTCAGTTAGGTGTTGAATACTTTCAGTTAGGTGTTGAATACTTTCAGTTAGGTGTTGAATACTTTCAGTTAGGTGTTGAATACTTTCAGTTAGGTGTAAAGTACTTTCAGTTAGATGTTGAGTACTTTCAGTTAGGTGTCAAGTACTTTCAGTTTGGTGTAAAGTACTTTCAGTTAGGTGTTGAGTACTTTCAGTTAGGTGTCAAGTATTTTCAGTTTGGTGTTAAATATTTTCAGTTAGGTGTTGAGTACTTCCAGTTAGGCGTTGAGTACTTTCAGTTAGGTGTCAAGTACTTTCAGTTTGGTGTTAAGTACTTTCAGTTTGGTGTTAAGTACTTTCAGTTAGGTGTTGAGTACTTCCAGTTAGGCGTTGAGTACTTTCATTTAGGTGTCAAGTACTTTCAGTTTGGTGTTAAGTACTTTCAGTTTGGTGTTGATTCAGCTTAAATGCCTCCTGCCGGCTTATCACAGGATGCCTCCAACACCAACGGAAAACTTATACATCCTAGCAGGAATTGCTCCAACAGACATCCGTCGTAGCGTATCGAGCATGCAAGAGCGTAGCTGCCAGTATCTAATGTGAAGCACCCTATGTCTGGACAGGTACAGGCTGCCAACCGCCTTAAATCCAGAGAGAGTTGCTTAAGCAAAGTCCAACCTCTTGAAACAGTCTCTAAGGAGGTCAAGAGAGTCGCCTTGTGGAAAGAAAGACTTGCCATCAACCAAGTAACATCTATTGGTATTGAACCTGGTGAGCATCTCCCACCTGGAGCTGACTCCTCATGGGCTGAATGGCGATGTCTCAACAGATTGAGAACCAGAATTGGCCGATCTAAGGTTTCCTTGCAGAAGTGGGGCTACCTGGAAGCAGATCAGGACACTACCTGTGGTTGTGGAACAGCACCACAGACAATGGAACAGTTCTTGATCTGCCCACTGCTGGAGCAACAATGCAAAAAACAAGGACCTCGCGGAATTAGTCAATATTCTGTTAGTGTGTAGCCCTAGACATGGATCCGTGTAACCGCGTATCACTGTGGTACTCTATGTAAGAATTACATATAAGATTTACAGAGTTTGATGAATAATACAGTTTCGGATTGAACTCTTTATCAAGTGTGAACAAGGCAAGAAACTTAACCTACACAATTACATTATTACAGAAGCATATAAAATGAGCGGCCATAATAACCCTAATAGCACAGGGCCAAAGCCAAAAATATCGTATGCGACGGGCGGAATTTGATGAATTTGAACATTTGCTTAATTATCAAAAGTTCTAGGAGGTACATGAGATTTTTAACATCAATATTAAGTTCAACTATCATGCTGTTAACATCAATAGAAATTTTGGATCTTACCTGTTACTAATTAGCAGATATGCAACTTTTACTAACGACATGTCTGTGCGACGGGACGGAATGCGACGGGACGGAATCAATTTCCTGCCTCAATTTAATTTGACAATATCACCTTTTCATATAAAATTGCATTTTACTCCACTCTAAATGAAATCCAAAGCAAATTAAAGCAACATTTGTTTGCTGTACTATTTTAAAATCCATTAATACCCCATTCGTGCATTGTTTTGGGCATTGCAACACTAACTACAAATACAACACAAATAAAGCAGTTTTCATTGGTAAAAGTCGCACATGTTTCAATTACAAACTCCAAAAATCCCTGACCATGTGTATCTACATGTAATTATTCAAAGGAAAATAGCTTGTTCTCTTTAACTGCATGCAGAGAGTTATGTACTTTCAGTTACAATTTCTACATGCACTTCGCTCCAAAGAAAATCGAATGCACTTCAATGATCATTATTTCACTGATTAATTACAAACCAATCAACATACAATCATTTTGCCCAAAGTTGTTCTTGTTCAGAGATAATGAGTGCAACTAACTCGTCCTGAAAGTAGTGATGAAATCCTGAAAAAAAGCCATAAATTTGAGTAAAAGGGCCCAAAACGGGAAATTTTGAGTAGTCCATTTCCTAAAATCAGGAAATTTCCTGAATATTTACACCCTGCGTTGCTTCTACATTTTAAATAACAATTGTTACTTGGGAATGTATTAACAAACAAGTTAAAGAACAAGACTAGTTTAGAAAAAGTCATGAAAATAATAGAAACAATAAAGGATATATATAGCATGTACAATGTATTTGGATATTCACCCACATATGAACATTTGGAACTTTCCTCATCCCCCAAAATCAGTGTGAAATAGGCTATTCCATTTCTTTTAGATAGGGTCTATTATAAAGTGCCCTGAAGGCTGAAGGTAAGCAACTTCCCTCAGGGTATATACATGTATGACAGTATTTTAAGCTGGATACATGTACGTGAATTAGACAATACTGAATATAAAGCATGTTTTTGTAATCATTGTTTTATAAATGATAGCACTGGTAAATTTTATTATCAAGATTAAGTTTTCAAAGCATTTTATTGCTTAATACAAACAGAAGGGGCGTGAATATGTTTGATACCTAAAAGTTTTCATAAATAGCAGCAAGCGTAATTTTCTGTATGTTCATTAGGTAAATTTCCGTCCCGTCCGCACTTGATTCCGTCCCGTAATGAAATGGACACACACTGCTATAGTTTTAAGTAGAACTAGGAATGATTTTGTTGTTTTATTAACATGACAGTCAAACAATAATTTTGATAGTTGTGGGAAAATTTCATCAAATTTGAATATTGTTTTACCCTCTAAAAA
The DNA here is from genome assembly GCA_023653785.1 of Ophioderma brevispina. NCBI lineage: Eukaryota > Metazoa > Echinodermata > Ophiuroidea > Amphilepidida > Ophiodermatidae > Ophioderma > Ophioderma brevispina. Next base: position 116,814 of record JAMKCH010033797.1, on the reverse strand, counting down.
AAAAAAAAAACCCTCAAAATTGCGAAGGGACGGAATTTTACTCTTTTATTCTGTTTTTCTTTTTCCTACTTTTTAAAACACTTTTGAGAATTTTTTTTAAGTTTGATTTGGCGATCAAAGAAATATTTAACAATACAGACAAAAAATTGTTATCTCTTTTTAGTATAAGATCAAATTCCGTCCCGTCACACACCGAGGGCGCAATTTTAACTTTAGTTGCGTTGTACTATGCACTAACGTGCATTGTAATCGCCCCAAAAAAAAATGGTGTTTATAGGTTTGGTTAGTACCATTTGTAGCAATGGGTTGCAGTTACTTCAATAGAAGACTTGGATTTTTAGGTAATGACCACCCATTTTGGCTGTGGACCCCACACAATACACGATATATGATAATGATTAAACACTCAACAACCATTGAAAAGCACTAGAACCAAGGTGAGAAAAACATTAAGTGGTCAGCCAAACAAGAGTTATATAGAAAATATATAGAGTGTATTACATACAGGGTGCAACATATTTTTGAAAACAAAAAACTTCTTGTTATTAAGTCCGGTTGCATGGTGCCCAAGTTGAATATTAATCGATGTTCAAGCTAAAGTATAAGCTTGCATTACGAATCACATCTAAGTTTTCATAGCAAACTTCCATCGCTGCATTTGGATGGGACAAACATTATATAGCACTTGCCCTTACGTTTCCGATGATGCCCACATTGTCGGTACAGGCCAATCTCGACTCCCTCTTTTGGAGCTCTGAAAAGCCGAAGATTATGACATCTATAAAGAGAGATGTTCATGGACGTTGTACAGGTGAGTATTATACACATTTTTTTGCTGAAAAGGATAGATTAGGGGGTGTAGAATAAGAATTTGCCGAGTGCCACCTTGGGAGCAACCCTTGGGCATTTTGAGAAATCCAAGATGGCGTCACCATAATTGATATATTATTCAACCCTATTATCAAACTATGAAGCTACTAGATATACATAGGATCCATGAACAAGTGTATGGCCTTGTAACATTTACGGTCTTACTTCAAATTCAAAATGGAAGCCAAACAATTAGTTTCAAAATATGCCTTCTAACAGCAAATAGTGCGATAAAAAATAGACTTGAAACAGTACTTAGAGTTTGTTGTTATACACCCTAAGTGTATTTCTGATACGTTTAAAGTTGCAACATGACGTCAATCAATAAATTCTGCACAAATTTTATGGTAGATATCTAGTAACTCCATAGTTTGACAATATAGGGTTGAATAGATAATTATCATTTATGGTGACGCCATCTTGGATTTCTTCAAAATGCCCAAGGATTGCCAAGGTGGCACCCTGCAGATTCTTATGCTACACACCCTCATATATCATTTTCGTCGGCCAAAAAATTGTGTGTTAATACTCACTTTCCGGTCACGCCATAACTTGAACCATATCTCTCCGACTAATCTTTCATGTTCCAATTCCACGTACCATGATCTTCTTCCCCCGCTTAATCTCTTTCCTGTGACATTTGTAACATCGATAATAACACCAGGCATGGCCATGCCTTTTTTTATAAAGAGAACAGACACTTTTTGTTAGGAAACACTCTTAGTTCCCAAGGGCATATGTTATGGAAAAACCTTGCCTACTCACCGTAAATTATTATGAGTCCTTTCCATCATTTAAAACCAACTTTAAAAATGTTTTTCAAATTACGGGACATTTCCCAGCAGCAAATTTTTCCGGTGAAATGCCGTAAATCCCAAAATAAAACGGTCAATTTCCCATAAATTTATAGAAAACCCGTAAAAATAACGTTCAATTAACGGGCTGGTTTTTGAGAGTTAGGGCAATAATCTGGGAAAGGATCCTTCTTAGTGACGAGGAATCATGAAAATGTTGAGTTATGACCTGCGGACTATGCATTTTCAAAAGAAGAAAGACCTCACTGATAAAAATGCAACTTAGTTGGAAAGTTGGTGCTTGTTCCTCAATTTGTTCAATAAATTTTGACATTCTAGGATCATAATAAGACACCAAAGTTAATGGTAAATCTTGAAATTTTGGACACAATGTTCACATTGTTGTGCCATTTTTTGAACTGCGCATATCTTTTTGTGACACACATCATATGAAAGTTTAATAGTTCTATTATGATGTTATTTCACGAATTGTTGCATTAAATCTAGCAAGCACAACAACGAATTCAAACACAAACAATAACAACAACTAAGGCCATCTTGGGAAAGAGAGGTAATCCTGAGCGTTGTTGTGGACCGGGACATTATGGACAGGTTGCTGCATTGGCCGGTTGGTGTGTCTATACGTGGCGTCCGCATCGTAGAAAAGCAGAAATTGGGGGGACTGTTACGGGGTAGGTTAACTCATTAACATAGTGATCACAGATACACGCCATTATTGAACCATCCCAGCTGGTCACTTCCACCCAATGATCACACACCACCCAAACGCCCAACCTAGTCACCTGCTGCCTATTGTAAAAATCTGCTAGTAGGCCCATAGTAGGGCCCGTTACGAGTCGGCGTGAATCTGACACTTGTCCTATACAACCTTGAAAAATTCTAATAAAAGAATCTTTTTATATTTCTGGTAGGCTATAGATGAATATTACCAAAAAACTTGTCCCGCCTTTAGTTTGCTGGTGGTCAGTATTCAGGGTCAAAGGTCCAATGACTTTATAAGGAATTAATGGGAGGGTCATAACTGCTCAGGCGACTGGGCCTAGAAGCAAAACGGTGGTGTCTATACCCATGATTTGGGGTAAATCCAACAACCATATTTTTAGGCTTACAAATGCCGCCATCATTGCTTTTCAGCATAGAAGCACTTTTAATGGATTTTTACACGTTTTTCGCAATGTAAATTAGACAATCGTCAGTCTGTACAAAAGATTACAACAACAAAATTTGACCTTATTATAGATAATAAAAAAAAAAAAACTCAATCTTATGTCAAATCATGTGGAATATTGTTTTGGCAGATCCTCGACACTGATAAGTCTGTGTGATTTAATAGTGTGGTACTAGTGATCGACCTTTTACAGAAAAATATTTTCATTTGGGGTACTATTAAAGCTCATTACACTGCTAAATTACTCACTCCGAAGTATGGGACATGGCACGCCCCAAATATCACGGACCATATCAAGCGGCGTTGTAATTAGGCCCTTCCGCCAAAAGACTATCTCACAAACAAAATCAGACAAAACCTTACAACGACCGCATTCTTGTAGGAGGGAGAATAACAATGCGTTTTATGAGCGCCATAAGGTCGTGGAAGGTAGGTATCATATTCAAGTGTAATCGCCCTCTCATTTTTTCCCCCCCCTAAGAGGGAAAGACACTGTTGTACCCAGTGTGCTTAGCTCCTTCCACACCTTTAATTTTGCACAGAATACCAAGCCTGGCTTAATCGGTGCGGAAGAATGTCGCAGAAGGCAGCCAACGCCAACGCAACCTGTCAACGCCCCCACACATAGTCGCCTAATGCTCCGGGAGGGTTCAAGATGCTAGGTCGATAGCCAAGAGGGATTGGACGGCAACACCCCTCTCCGCTTGACAAACACCGGCATCAAATAGAACTTTTGGAAGGTGGAAGTAAGAAACTCCAACTGACATTGCCCAAAATGTCTGGGATGAAGGCCCTCTTCCATAGAATTGCCCCGCGAGGACGCGTGATCTCGAACATCATATGCCCTGACCAAGAAGCCAGTCAACCAATCATGGCGTTTTGTGTGCATTTCAGATGACTGAGGAATCCAGATGGCCCATGTGGTCCTTGCGGCAGGACTCTCTGAGCTGTTGAACCCGTCTGCAAATATGGTGAGACGTGGCAGAAACAACGGTTTCGGGGTAAAAGAAAAGAGCTGATCTTGGGCATGGGAAGAACTAGAGGACTCCCTTGCGCTTCAAGTGGTGGTGGGTATCGTCCGTAGAAAAGCATGTATATCCGAAACCCCCATGGCCACAAGACACAGCACAAAGCACAGCCACTAGGAAGTTCAGAAGCCTAAGCTTTCGGTTGGGTGTAAACTGTTCCGACAAACAAAGAATTGCAAGACCCAATGGCAAATCCCACTCCGGAACAAGGCTACCAACCGGGAACGCTCCGTAACCACCCTTCACCAGATTGACAAAGAGGGCTGAAGGAAACCGTCATGCCATCACCGATCCCTTTACGGTCTGGCCTGTGGCGGTTCGGTAAAAAAGAACCTCGGCAGTCAGGAAAGAAGTCAGTACACTCCTGAAAGACTTCCTGAGGGGAAATGCCAACCTGGTCTACGGTCTCAGAAATTGCATGGATCGAACTCTCTATCGGCACACCATGCATGGTAATCCTATGATGCTCTAGTGAATTTGCCTGAACAGTGAGCATGGCAGCCTGTTCAGAAATTCCACCTCAGTGTACAGTCTGCAGAAATACACCAGACAGGTTCGGGGCCCTCTCTTTGGAAGATGGATTTGTTCCGTTACAACCAGATCTAGCGGTCTGGGAAACCACAGCTGCCGTGGCCATAATGGGCTACCAGCAGGACCAGGCAGTCTCGAGACAGGGCCACTCGAGAACTTTTGGGATCATGGCAACCTGGAGAAGCTATGATCAAACATAGGCTATCAATCCTGACCGGTCCGCTGCCATGGCATCCCGTTTGACTGCCCGGGGATCCGGGTTAAGAGTAGGCCCCTAATATGCCACAATCTGACGATTCATGACTGAGGCGAACAGATCCACGTGTGGACGGTCTACCATCTAGAAGATTGTGCGGCAAAGCTGCAAGGTAGAGCTGCCACTCACCCTCCTGGGAGACTGTCCGCAAACCATTGTCCACCCCGGAAACACTGGAGGCGATCAGCCCGATGTCCCAATCTCGGCACCACCCGAATTGCCAAAGAATCTCCCTGCATAAGCTGGGATTGATTACTCTCCCTTCCTTGTTTATATGTCACCACCCTCATATTGTCGCAGCGGACAACAATTACCTTCCCCCTGACCACGGGGAGCCAGTGCCGCAATGCCAGAATGATGTAAATTAGAAACTGAGTCAACTTGTTTATGCTTTAAGATCAAAAAATATTACATGATTTGGGGATTTTCCATGAAGTTATAAATGTGAAATGATGCAATTCAGATGATGTAATTTTTGTGAAATCTGATTTGACAGTGCGAGGTTATGTTTATGCATGATAATTTTGTAATACCTATTTTAGGTATTAGGAAAGGGGAATCTAGGTGTGAGTAGTTATATACTTGCCACTGTAAAGACTCTCGGCCAGCAGTAGTAACCATGAAGCTATACAGTATAGTTATAGCTAGTTTTAATCTACAATAATGGTAGATTTGTTCTTACATAGTGCCAGGATTTATAATACTTTGGAGACCGCCGGAGCTTGAAAGCTAATTAAACTGTCTGCCGTCGTCTTTTAAGCCAGAAGAGCTTCAGGTTTGGAATCAAAAAGGGGATTCCAGTTTGTGGTCCTATATGAGGGCATTAGCAACAGATTGATGGTGGTATGCCTGGACTTTGTTTCTGTGGAATATAAGTGTCATCGAGGGACTTATTCAACCATGTCGTCTTAAACTGCTGGACAAAGGTTATCTTCAGGACTGAGAAGATGCCAATGGAATATTAACTGAGGATATATAAGTGTAACTTTGCATACTGTCATTTTGGAGTCTTCGCTGTGAGGATATATCATCATTGAATTGCAATGTTTCTTGCAACTCAGGACACTAGAGGACTTAGTATCTTAGTTTATAAATCATGTAAAGTTGTTATTGTAATTATGTTTTGGACATACCAAATTCTTGAACCATTCTGATTGAAAATCATTAAATCTGCTTATTATATAAAATTCAGATCATTTGTGCACAAGGCTCATTTGTTTGTGTTTAACGCATAATTGCATAAACTGCATAATTGCAACTGCCCGCCAAATCATCTGTTGGTCTTGCTTGAAGATATTCACTTCACGGACAATTCTTTGTTGAAAGCCGTAAAGATTTTCCGAGGAGCTGAAAAGAAGTCCAGGGGTCAAGTCTGGTGATCTTTCTACCTCATGGTTTAAGACCATCACTATGAGCCCAAATAACTGTTGTAAACTAGCTGTCACAAATTTGCTCGATGTGTAGAAGCACCGTCCTGTGCCCACCAGAGATACCTAACTTATCTGTACCTAAAATGTCTGGTCATTAAAAGCATTGCAAGATAGACTTCTCCATCGACATTCCGGTAAAAAAAGGGGCCAATAAGACTACTGTTTCCAACAAGTCCAATCCACACTGTACTTTTTTGTCTTGATTCTCTCCTCAAGAGGCCTTTGACCGCGTGGGGCATACTGCCTCACATAAGTGCTGATTGGAGCCACTTAGGCGAAAGCACTTTCATCGCAGATACGCAGATCTTCAAGAAAACTATAGTGTGATTTTTGTATTCGTGTCCATTCGTGTTGAGAGGTTGCACATTTATCCGGTAAAATCAATGCCATTTTTATGTGGCGTGTATTGAGGCCAACATTCTTGCGTGGCTTCAGCTGAAGATCGATTGCCATTCATAAGATTTAATCCGTGCATTGATGTGAACCAGTAAAGCATTGATGAATACGAAATATACATTGTGCTTTATGGCATGTATGCGTATAAATAAATTTAGGAGAGCTTGACTTATTGATCTCCATACCCTCTTCAATTGAAATTGATGTCGGCTATAGTGTATTTTCCCAAGACCGATCTTCCAACCATGTGACCAAGCCGTTCCATTAGCATGGAGAGGAGGCTACTTACCAAGGAAAATATCAATAGAATTATTGGAGTGAAAAAAGGCCACCACAAAAAATAATTACGTTAACCATCCATTGTACGCTGACATTAACATCCATGTTACATCAGACTGTCCCTGATTACATTTACTCGCTCACCTCACTGTTGATCTTCATGAAAGAAATAAGTACACAATAAATGTGGCCCTCTGCAATGATTGAATAACTACCCCCTCATTGATTTTAAAATAGTTATAGCTTTGGTGATTCCATTCACTTGCCGATTTCACAGGTCACAATTGTCCAAAGCCTTTCATTACAACTATACGCAAAGAATTTCGTCCCGGCTCTTTTTTAAAGTGAACATCAATTTCAAAATACTGCTTCATTATTTCACAAAAGTAATCAGAATTGGTCGGTTGTAATAAGTTTGCACAGGTGCAGCTATACTTACTACAGGACACATACCGTTTAGGATTATAATGAACCGAATGGGTTGGACAAAGTGATTTTTTTGGACAACTGCAAATATATACCTGAAGACACTACATCTTGACTTTTGATCATCATCCCTCAATCCCTGCCCAGTCCAAGCACCAAAGATCGCTTTTCAGAAAACGTACTTTATAATCATTAAGAAATAGATAGAAGGAAGTACATCGACTTCCACACTCCGATTTTTTTTTAAATCTGTTTTATCCATAAGCCGTTAATTGTACACGTTATGCGTTCAGCTTTAGTGCCAAGACTGCCCAGTTGAGAAATAAAGGATGACAGTTTGACTAATACATTTTGTGGAAGGAGCGATCTTTGGTGTCTGGGGTGGGCGGGGATGATGATCAAAAGTAAAGATTACTGTCCTTCAGGTATATATTTGCCAGTTGTCCAAAGATATCACTTTTGTCCAACCTTCGGTCATTTATAATCTGAACAGGTATACTGTCTTGTAAGTAAGTATAAGCTGCCCTGTGCAAACCTATTTCAACCGACCAATTCTGAATACTTTTTAAATTAATGAAGCAGCTATTTTGAATGTTCAATTTAAAAAGAGCCGGGAATCAAACCATTTGCGTATTAGTTGAAATGAAAAGGCTTTGAAAATCGTGATCTGTGAAATCGACAAGTGAAAGGAATCACAAAGCTATAATCTTTTAAAAGCAATGGAGTGTGGCTAGTTACCATCATTGCAGAGGCCACATTTATTTTTTTTATTTACTTTCTTTCAACTTCCTCCATTAATAAGATTTCCTTTTGTCTGTAGGCTTTTGGTAAGATTTTTTGTTAAATAACATTGGGTCTATGTAATACATATCAGCGATACAGTAAGGTAAATGTAATCAAGGGCAGTCTGATGTAACATGGATGTTAATGTCAGCGTACATTGGATAGGGTGAACATAATTATTTTTTGTGGTGGCCTTTCTTCAGTCCAATAATTCTATCGATATTTTCCTTGGTAAGTAGCCTCCTCTCCATGCTAATGGAACGGCTTGGTCACATGGTTGGAAGATCGGTCTTGGGAAAATACACTTTGGGCACCCATGCTCGTTCCAGGGGTTCTGAAAGTAACCCCTAACGGGACCAATTTTCAGTTAAAATATACCCGGCCCCTAATTGGACCAGCTTTGGTGAAATTATACTAGTTTTCAGTGAAAATATACACCTATATAATATGAAATCCTTACTGTGCTATTTTTTCCACTAGTATTATCCCGGTTCTATACTCTCTTTTGAAATTCCACTGTATTATAAACGTCTTTACTTGTATGCAAAATATTTTTGATTAATATTGTAACAATTAATTGTTCACTAGTACTACATTAGTTACATAATTATTTATCATATTGTTTTTGCTGTAGGCCTATTCTATGATGAACAAATAAAATTGATTGAAGATTGAAGGTAATTTGCAGTGGGATTACACCCTTTGCGGGACCTGTTCTCAATACATGAAAAAAGATACACATTTAAAATAGCCAATATACAAGAAAATGACACCTGTGCTCTGCAAGAAAAAATACACACTTAGGGTTATTTTGCTGATATGTTTAGGTTAATTTTTCCTATTTGTATCATTGAACCAGTCACAGTCACAACTGAATTTGTACCCCCAGCGGGACTAGAATTGATTAATTTGAATTTGATACCCCTAGCGATAGTCCCGCATTTGCGGCTAGTCCCTCTTTTTTCGCAACGAGCATGGGTTCCCGACCAAAATCAAAGAACCCACGGGCGTGTTGATCGGTTTTCATGGAAGCCGCCATATGTTTGAGTATTTACTTTCAGCATTCATCGCGTGCTGATTCGCTGATTCCCGAAGACCCAGAATCTTTACGCAATGAAGAAACAACCACGAACTGAGAATTTTCTCGAGCGAGAAAATCTGATTAGGATTATCCTTGGAAGGGCCACTTGAGAGAATATGAATAACAATTGCAATTATGGGGCGGCAGATAGATCGGTCAAACGTCAAGTGGGTCGATGTGCGCGCTTCCTTCTATCTCTTTCTTCCATGGTAGATTGAATTAAACGGATGTAGTGGTAAAACCACCAGACATATCATACAGGTTATCCCCCCAAAAATGTTAAGACATTTCCTTATTCTCGTATTTACTGAATTGCTAAGAAAATCTATGATTCTGTAGACACAATAAACAACAAAACAAGCAAAAAATAAAAAGAGAAAGAGAAACCTCTGATATTAGGCCCACATTGATTAGTGAAGCAGACGGAATTTGGAAATAAAGATACAATTGCAGGCCAAACAGACACTTAATGGAACAGAATGTCAAGAACGCAAGTCAACATTCCTCTTATTAGAAGAGCCATTGTGGTAGATCCAACGATAAGCGTTTGGTAAAACACGGTGAAAGTCTTTCTTTAATAGAAAAACACGGCAAGAACTATATGTTTTCATTTTAAGATGGAAAGAAGATGTGCTACTAAGTCAAATGTATTCATGTTGCGTCATGCATTTTAAGTGCTTAAAGGCAGAAATCGAACCAATGTGATTTTGCCCTCTCATATTTGATGAAGCATAATCTTTTGTTGTACGTATCGGATTGGAATGAAATAAATGGCAAATTAAAGCTTATTTTATTGGCTTGAAAGCGATATCAAACAATGATTCATGCTTACTTTTCTTTTTATCAAAATGCCTTTGTCCCGAGTGTTAACATTTTTTGGGATAGCCAGTACAGGCAAAACCATTAAGTACATTAATTAAGCAAGTTCTTGCACATAGATAGGACAACCATGATGATTATCAAACATCGCATTTACTGATTTAACTCAAAAGGGGTCATGAAATTTAAATTAACTTTAAATCAGTTATACCAAATTTTGGAGCCTTTATCTGCAATAAAGGAACATTTACGCTTAATAATGCATCTACTCTACTATATCTTAGGCTTTTTACATTTCGGTATTTAAACATACCCTCCACATGAACCAATACCCTTGACAATCTGCATGAACTGACACGAATAAAAATCAGACTATAGCTGGTCTTCCTAGCAGCCACTCTAAAAAATCTGTGCATCTTGCCGGGGTCTCTTTCCAGAAGTTCATGCCTTCGCATTATTGAATAAGGATGCCATTGTAAGTCAAGGCGCGTGATCCGATTGAAAGTACTTTGAGGCAATCCCAGACCATTACGTCCAGAGCTAATTCTATTTCAATTGACGCTGCTGTTTAAGAGAAGAGCATTTTGGATAACTTGGATATTTTCCGCAAACCTTTCAGTCCTAGGACGTCCAGAATGGTCTCTGTTTAGCTTATCACACTGTTGCTTATCACTATGAGCTAGTAAAATCTCATTTCCCTTGGCACAGTTCAGTACCTTCCATTCGCCTGTGTATTTAGAAAATACACCCCCTGGTTTTTGGGTATGATCTTTGATACCCAGATCACACAAGGTCAGTTCATGTCAATGCATGTACAAGTACAACCCACTGAACTGTGTTCTTGGTGGACATGGTGGATGAGCATATTGTAACTCATAGTGATACGGCTTGTCCCTGTGGCTTCCTATCCTATATTTGCAAACGTTTGCAAACACAGTGGGCCGACTGGGGTATCTTGTATTGGGAAATTTCTGGCGAAAGTTTCGCAACACAACTGCAACACTTTGTGTACGGTGGAACTCGCTGTGTTGCTGTGTTGTAAGCTGAGGCATGTTGAAAGCACAAAATATCCTACAAAATGTTACACTTTGTGTTCTTATGGCCCTGACAATTCTTGGTAACCACCAAGTCACTGGTTCAAATTCTTTTACACTTGTCCCACCCATACTAAATTGGCGCACCTGTACCTGTCCCAAGGCCATGAAACTGGTATTAGAATATTCATGAAACTTCATTCTAAAAGTATGAAATTTTATTCTAAAAGTGTATAGACCAGTTAACAGCAATGTTTGTAAACATGTTAGGGCCTGGTATCTTGAACTAGGTCGGCCTGACTGTTACACACTCGGCAATTGTATCTGTTAGTTTTAATACTATGGACCATAACGATTGGCAGGCATGGATTGGCAGTCAACAAAAGAAAGTGACGTAGGATGTTAACTGGTCTATTTTTTTAGAATCCCATTGTAGGGTTGTTCGGTCGTCAGACGTTCTTTTTTCAAATGCATTTTTCACTCGTTTCATTCACTTTTTATATTAAAAACGATTTCCCCCCACAAATGGCTACTTCTACATGTATCCAGCGAATTAAAAAAAAATAAACAAAAACAAAAACAGGTGTTTTTAAGTATATTTTGATATTAATTATAGGTGTCACTGAAGAATAATCTACAAACCCAAATTTACAAAACGATTACACATGTCCATGCAATGACGGCCATTGGTACAATGGAGAGATTAACTCAAAGAAACCGTGTGATTTTATTATTGGCAACATTACCAGTGAACTACGATCATTTTGTTAAGATTTTATTTATATTCTTTATTAACAACTATAGATATGGAATTGAACTTTCCGAGACACCAGTTTAAGGTTACTAAGATCATTACAGAAAGGAGTGGACACTTTGACCGTATATTATTGGCAGAGATAAATGCTACCATGAGAAACGGCGGTCGATTTAAGGTAGTTGTGAAGCTCCCTTTAGGTAAAAGGTAGTGGTGGTTTCATGAGGGACGATGGGGGCTAAGCCTCAATCAATATAGAGCAGGAGCCGGAAGATCATAGGGGTCCTTATTTAGGGAGTTCGTTAATGCCCGACTACATCTAAAGTTTGACACCTTAAGTAGTTTAGTTAGTATGGACCCCTTACATCAATGCAAAGGTAGTTAGTGGTGTCAAAGGGTTGTCAAAAATTTTCAATAGGGGCCAATTAAGTTTACACAGGGGTCAATCCAAAACTTTTAAATTTACTCCAATCATGTTAAAAATGTTGCAATATGGCAGTCTAGTCACAAGGATCCAAAAATGGTATAGTTTGTACCATGATATGACCATTGGTTTTAGAGTTATTTGGTTAAAAATGGTAAAAAGTGCAAAAAAGGTCACTCAATTGTACAGGGGTCAACATTGTTGGAAAGTACTCTGATTATATTTTAAATGCTTGCAATTATTGACCTGAGGAATGAGGACTCCAAAAATATATGTTTTGATTATGTTAAATGTTTACTTACCGAGATAAAGGTAAAAGAAGGTCAGCCAATGGGATTATGTTTTGCCCCATGACCCTATGTTGTCACATTAACATGATAACTATACATTGCAGATGCTACAAAAATTCCTATTGTGACACATTTAAGCTAGATGACAATTGTTTCATTTTTTACCAAATTGGAGCAACTTATGATTTGACCCCTGTAAAATGGAAATGGACCTTTTTTGCACTTTTAGGCCATTTTTACCCAATAATTCGAAAACCAATGGTCATAGAGGTACAAAATATTACATTTGGAATGATTTGACTAGACGGGGACAATATGGCATTACATTTCAAACACGATTGGAGTAAATTTTAAAGTTTGACCCCTGTTGTAAACTTAAATTGGCCCCTCCTATTGGAAAAAGTGACACCAAAGTTTGACACAACTAAAATACCTTGCTATTGATATAGGGGGTCAATACTAACTACCAAAGGTGTCAAAGCTGAGATGTAGTGGGACTATGAACGATGGAGGTTTGACCCAAGTCCTTGATCCCGCTCTAATATAGCAAACTGGAAATCGTCAAAATAGATTTAACAAACCGGCCGGCTACTGTATTTTGGCAACGACACTACACGAAACAGGCTCCAGTGCACCCTGGATTACATTACGTCTTCCGTCTTGCACATACAGCTGCATGGACGGAATAAAGCGTTTAAACCACCGGAATGCATTGAGCATGTTTCGTTTCGGTGCGCAACACTACAGTAAACCCGTCGCCAGCGATATTTTTTAGGAAAACCAAACCAGTATACCACATATACTGATGTATTTATGACACCATAGTGATTCTTACTTTAAAAATATTTAGAATGATTAAATCAAGTAAGGTTTCACGGGGACTTGAACCTTTCTAACTACAGTTTTAATGTAATACACAATGCTATGCAACTCGATCTGGCAGAAAAACGTTGTTTTGTGATACATGAATCAATAGTTTTACGGATGATAACTTGGTTTTGAAAAATAATTCCTTGGCACCAACTGTCAAATACAACTCGCCGTCGTCATCACAACGGGATTTGCGCTACTTGCGTTCAGTTTGACGGCGATAACGACGAGCAAAATTGATGGATTCATTGTACCAAGGCATACGATTTTTTGCAAGGGTGTTCGAGGTGTAGGCGGTGCGTGATTATCGACCAACTTTTCCATTTGATGCAAATTGAATGATATTGCTTTTAGAGGGAAAATTCCAACGAACATTGAGTTTACCTGGAAGAAGAGAAATGTCACTCACAAATTTGTCAAATTCATTATGAAACATGAGTTGGTAATAGAGTGAGAACTATTGGTAATTGAACGGTGCGCGACAATATAAATTTAATAAGGAATTGTCAAAATCTTTGAAAGGTTTTGGCATTTTAGTGAAATGTTTAGTCATGTTCAGTGAAAATTACAAAAATAAAATCTAAGTAGTCTTATCACATTGATCATTATCTCCAGAAAATGCAAGAGCTTCAGAGAAAGAACGTTTCCTGCGTGGGGTGAACATACACAAGAAGTTATGTCATCATCCTGGTGTGCTTAGCATTATAGGAATTATGCACCAGAGCAGGTATTACCCGTTGTTATTTCTTTATTATTAATATTATATCCGTTTTCAATTTGAAGCCCTGAAATACTTAATAATAATAATAATTAATAACAGCGATTATATAGCGCCTTATTTGGCCTCCTAAGCGCTTTCACAATATGGTCGCTGATCCGTTGTGGCCCAACCATACCCTAAACCATTTAGCATCATTTCAATGGATGCAGCAGAATCAGGAATATCAGCGCTTCCCTTATTCAGCAAACCTACGTCGAGATAAACCATCGCTGCCGGTTGTAAAGAAAACTGAGTGTCCCCCATGAAGAGAGTGCCCTAGCAAACATGTACGGAATAAACCGTGGACTTGTAGACGAGGCCATTTGGGCACAGTTGCTGATAACAAATGATGCATACAGCCACTCAATGGAAGCAAAACACAATAGACAACGATAGGTGGTTAGGGCATCAGTAACAGGACAATGAGTATCTGAGACCGGGCCAGCTTCCGCTAAATATCGATGGGTAAACCGGTTTTTGTTTGTAGTAGAAGTAATTATGGTACGGCGTACTCATAGTGCCGGGAACAATTGGTGAACAAAGGGGCAATCGATTCAGTTGCCTCTTCATGATAATAGTTTCACGCTTTTTCCGTTATCGTCTATGGAGCCCGGACTGTGCTCCCGCCGGACTATGGCCAGGTATGCATAAAAAGTCGTAAATACTATTACTTAAAAATGTAGTAACCCTTCTATTCATGTGGAGAGAGGACAGAACATCATATATGATCCGAGGAGGGCTACATCCAACAGTGGATTAAATAGAGATAGATAGATAGATTAGATAGATAGATAGATAGATAGAATAGATAGATAGCTTAGTAGATAGATAGCTAGATAGATGATAGATAGATAGTATATAGATAGATAGAGAGAATAGATAGATAAGAAGATAGATAGATAGATAGATAGATAGATGATAGATTAATAGAGAATAGATAATAGATCGTCGACGACGATCGATGAGCGATCGATCGATAGATCGATAAGATCGATAGTCGATAGATCTTATAATAGATAGATAGATAGATTAGATAGATAGATAGATTGTAAGATAGATAGATAGATAGTAGATAGATAGATAGTAGATAGATTGAGATAGAGAGATAGATAGAGAGATAGATAGATAGTGGAGATAGTAGATAGTAGATAGTAGATAGTAGTGATAGATGAGAGTTGCTCATTTATTGTTAGTGAAATTACGGAAAGGTTGTACAACTTCAAACTTGTGAGGTGGCCTCCAAAACCATGCACACGGCATACCAAAAAGAAACATAATTGTCAAGGACAGCTCTGTGGCAGATGAAAAGTCTGTTAGATAACTGGTGAAGCATATCTCAAGGACATCTATATGATTTGAATGGCCTTTTGTGCAAGGGTTCTATAGTCTGACCACAAGGATTTACTGAATTCATAAGTAAATACTAGGCAAGTACTAGCATTTACTACGAAGTAAAAGGTAAAGGTTATGCATACCAAATCTAGCATATGCGTTTACTTTTACTTGACAAGCAAATGCTTTAACTTTTACTATTCACTATAAGTATTTACTATTTTTTTATGCATACGGCCCATTATCTGCTTTCACACCGGGACAACCAAGGGGTTAATTTCTTGTCCAGGGAAATTACAAGATAGCCGAATCTCACAGGGCTCGAACGCACGCCTATACGCATGGATGAGCACAATACACTGGAGTCGAACGCTTAAAGGCTCAGTCACACAGCCGATTTTTTGCAAGCAAACCACTTCCAGACTGCTCCAGACTGGTGCCGATTGGCCAATTTTCGAAAATCGTGAGCAGTTTTTCTTTTTCATGTGTAGTTCTGGCAAGGTCTGGGGCTGTTCTGTGCAGTCGTCTGTAGTCTTACCCATTATTTGCTAGAAAACTGCTTCCAGACTGTTCAAGACTGGTGCCGATTGGCCATTTTTTCGAAAATCGTGAGTAAGTTTCCTTTTTCAGGTGTAGTTTTGGCCAAGTCTGGGACTGTCCTGTACAGTCTTCTGCAGTCTTGTGTGGTCGGGAGCACGTGGCAAATTTGAAAAAACCCGCCATGATTTTTTCTTGCAGCTTAAAAAAATTGTGGCAGGTTTTGGAATCGGGAAGGTCGGCTTGAACACATGCGGTTTGGAAGCGGTAGCCGATGAGTTGGTGCGCATCATGAGTGGTTGTGTGCAGTTGGAAAGTGGTCGGCAATGAGTCTGCTCCAAGCGGGAGAGAAAATGCAAGCCAACTGGACATGTTGAATCGGCGACTAAACTCGACGACTACAGAAGATAAGTCGCCGACTTGCAGTCTTGACAGCAACTTGTGCTGTCGTCCCGGGGGGGGGGGCACTTGTATTCAAAGGTGGATATGATGCGTGAACAAGAAAACACGTAAAATGGGTGTCTTTTTCCAACAGGCGATGTACGCGCGTACATCGTTTAGGGTGTAAAAAACAGCAAAATATGGAAAAAAGGGTATGTTTTTTACTTAACCCTGAAATTGTCATGTTATATCTTATTAAGCAGAATCAAAATCATCCAAAATATTGTAATCGGAACTTGGGAAGTAAAGCAAAGCAAGATAATAAAGGGTATATTTACGATTCAATGCACTGTGTACTTGTTGATGGTACCATAAACAGATAAAAATACTTGTTTAGGGTATGTTTTAGCTTGTTTTTTAGTCGGGGAAAATACGTGTTTAGGGTGCATTTTGAAAGTTCATGTTCACGCATCATATCCACCTTTGAATACAAGTGCCCCCTCCCCCCCGGGGCTGTCGTGCTAAGGTCTGCGACTGATTGAGAACTGAACAAGTGACATGCTTGATCGCCTACTACTCGGTGATTGAGCATCTCTTGTCTTGTAATTTGAACAAGACTGCAGCCGATTTGGAAAGAAATGTGGTCTTGTGTAGTTGGGAAGAGGTTGGGTCGGGTCGCGTCGCGGGTTGTCTTCATGTGACGGGACCTTTCTTGGCGTCAACAACTCAGCGACCAATCGACGAGCAGTCTTGACAGCGACATGTCACAACTTGTGCCGTCGTTTCAAGGTCGGCGCCTAATCGGGGACTGAACAGTGGCGTCGCCCATTAAACATGTGGATCTTGTGATTCCATGATGCTGTCGCCTACTGCTCGGCGGTTTCAGATCCTTGTCTCGTGACGACAGGGGATACTCGGCAGAAATCATCCATGGTCGGGATAAAAATGGTAATTTGCAAGTTTGAACACGATTGTAGACCGATTTGAAAAAAATGCTGTGGTAGTCGGGATCCGGTTATTGCCGCACGCATGCTCGCTGCGACTGGAAATATAATTACATGAGCTTTTTTTCATAATAACGTTTTCTAAAGTCCAAACACAAAAACCTAAAGAGAGCTTAGGAGGAATACATTCGAGACAAAGGAAAAGTTGGCAATGTAGTGTAAACTGGTAACAGGTCATCTAGACATTGCTGAAGATATTTACTGGATAAAGTGGATGGTGTTGCGGAGCAGGACCACTTGATGTGGATTGATGATTGTCAGAGACCTCATGCTTCAGACATGTAGAAAAGTTCATGAAGGGTTGCTTTAGTTTGTAGGACTCGGTTATCATATTTTCATCCTCTTGAATGAAAGTGACAGATATAGGTTTTTAAAATCATATGTAGATGTATAGAAAAACCTTCCATATTAAAAATAAATTGGCTATTTAGACGCACAAGAGATTTCACAGCGAAGCCATCACTGCGGACTTTATGGAAAAATCAATCGCTGCAGGACGTCAGAGTATTACAGAAAGACGGGGAAGGGATATGGCGCGGCCGTGGTGGGGAAAGCATTTGCTCCGAAATTGTTCCACGTTGTAGTTCTGTGTCACAGACTCCGAAATATATTATCTAAACTGTAATGCGTGAGAGACTAACGTTGTCAGTCCCCATAAGAGAATGTAAATGGCACTAAATCTCAAAATCTCCGAAAAGCAAAGGGGTTCTGTAGATGTTTTTGCGTCCGGGGTCAGAAAGTGTGTTTCTTACGAGAACATCTTCAGACATGGGATCTAGAACGTATGGAACAATTGTTTAAATGTTGACCATTTCTATCGGTAGTTCATCAAACGAGGTAGCCCAATCTCTATGGGCTCTAACGAGCAAGGGCGAAATCCAGCCCAATTCAACAATGCGAGTACACAACATCACCTCATGGGATTTTTTGTTGGTTGTTGTATTGAAAGATATTCATGAGAGAACTGAAAATCCGACGCATTTGAGCTCTGGTATTTTTCGTTTTGCACGCTTCACAGCCAATTGAAAAAGTTGAGGGGTCACCTACAAAAACATCGAACCGGTGTGAAATTCAGTTTATATGTCAGTCGAGAACATAAGGAAGAGAACTACAGCCTGCTGCAAATTTGCAAAAATGTGATCAGAAAAAAAAAAATGATCCTACCAATTTTTTTTTCACCCTCTACTGTCACGGGCTGGCTGATTTAATATGCCACACATCATCACAAACTTACTTCCCGCACCGCCGTACAGGAAGGCCGAGGCCCTTACATAATATTAAGGCAGGTACCATCATATTTTGCATTCAATGATTAGTACTTTTTTTTTTTTTTGTCTTAATTGTTTTTTGTATTTTGTGATTTCACTTCTGGGTGCCAAATCACTTTACTCAAATAGTCGTTTTTTTTTAAAGCACTATGATGTCTTCCGAAATGTAACGCAAAGCAAATTGCAGCCCCTATTGTTTTTTTTATCAAGGAAAGTCCATTTTGCACTGTTGTATTGGAAATTTGGTTACGAGAAGGACCCCTATAAGTGGCTAAGCGTAAAGCGCCGTATTGCAAGTATGATTGTTTTTATGTGCTTTGTGTACGTAATGAAAGTCCGGGGAATCGACTTTTAGGTCTAAGAACTTTATGGACGCTTTAAATGCGTAAGTGTTCTGTTTTCCACCAAACAGAACAGTAAGATAAAAGTGTTGGATACGACCTAACACTGGCAATTTAGAAAACTAAAGGGAGTATTCAGAGTGGACATTCAGGAAATTTGGAAAAAAATGAATGATTGTGAGCTTAAGGTATCATTCTCCTGCCAACATTTTGAACGAGATACTAAGATTGTCGAAAAGAAATAAAAATCAGAACTAATGTTTAACTTTCGTATTTATCTTTGCTTGCACTAATTAATTCCTAGACCCATAAATATCCTTGTCGTTGAAGACATTGAGCAAAGGAAATCTCAAAGAGGGTTTGTTGAGCAGCGGAGTCGAGTCCTGGTCAATGTTACAAGCGAGGAAAACGCCAAACAAGTTGAAAAGAATGGCCGCGTGTCATCTTAAAGGTAAATGTTATTGTGAAATCGTCTTCAACAGAGGATGTAATACTTATAATATACTACCAAGTACCTTACAATTTCAAGAACTTTTTATATCAGCTGAAATTATTCTTACAATCTCCAAAGGAAAGAAAAAACTATTTTTCAAGACTGATTTCAAGTTGTACCCGATACACGGCTGTTTTAAAATAGGCCGGCCAGATTGGAAAAGGGTTCAAGATTCGACACGAGGCGTACTTGAAGATTTTTTGTTTTATATTGCTTTCTTTGGACCTGAAAAACATAGGTATATACACGGAAATGAGTGAATATAATTATTGTGAAAGATATAGGGGTAAGTGTAGTGAATTGGCAGTCATATTAGAAAACAAAATGGCTGTGAAACAAGCTAATTCAAAACATAATGCCATATTGGGATCCTGGATTTTAAACATAGTGTAGTAGGACACAAAAAATAGATTCTAATCAAGGTATTATGTAGAGATTCCACGTGAGAACCCCATTAAAAATTTTAGGTCCGCCATTCATCGTGTTGAGGAGGTAAGGAGGATACGATATGGCACAGGGTTCAAAAAACCAGTTTATACGTAAGGTAGCTAGTAATAATGTTGACCTAAAATAAATTTATTTCCATCTAAAGTAATGGATGTTTGAAGGGAAGTAATCAGGAATGATGAAAACCACGAAGCAGTTTTTCATAAAGTTGTATGTGAACATAGACTTACATTTTGCACTGCAAAATATTTTTCCTTATCACAGCATTGTAGAAATTAATGATTCAGTTATCGATGCACACATAACACAATTAAGTTTTAATGGTCATCAAAAAAAGGTGCAACCTGTATTAAGAGATTGCGCAAAACGGATTTGCCTTCCGGCCAACAAATGACCTACACCTTCAATCATACCAGAATTGTATAACTGAATGCATCAGGTTGTCCAGTAAGCCGATTTGTACGGGACATTTGTACCCTGGTCACATGGTCAGCAGTAGGAGATGTTTCTTTACGTTTATACGTGCTTTATAAGCACTGGTATATTATATGTAGAATATGTTTTGTAACGCTAGGGGTTAAGTCGTTTTCGGTTATCTGTCTCATCCTATATCTCTATAAAATACAATGAGTTTAGATAAGTCAACTGCGACTTGGCCGCAAGAAACATTCTTGTCAGCGAAGATTTTGTTTGCGAAGTAAGATTTGAAATTTGGTACAAGCACGAGAAATGACAATAGCATGATAGTGGATTCAACTCAGATGTAGAGTATATACAAGTAGTTTCACCTTTTGAATATTTGGCAAGTATCTCCACAAAGCGCTTTACAACTAAACCGTCGTGTCATTTGATAGTAGGAGGTAAAGATCAATTAATTACAATTTTGTAACGCAACATAGATATGTAAGTGCAGACATTGGCAAAAATGCCAAGAATTATATATTACCATAGGTTTAAAATTATACGTTTTTTTTTTTTTTTTTTTTTTTAAAATGTTTTTGGAATAAGGGATCACGCCACATGTTCGTTAAATACGTTTTGGAATTTTGAAATACGCGGCCACACTATTCAGGAAAAGGTCAAATGAAATTGTAACGTCGCTTGGACCTGTTTGGGAATATTCAAAATATCCCAAGATGGGCCAAGGGTTATGCAAATGCGCTCTATCTTAGTCTCCCCTCATTTTCATCACAGTGTCTGCTTCTGGTATATCTCTTTCTGTTCTCTCCACATCGTGTCTTATCTCCCCGATCTTCACTCTTTCGCTTAACGCCTTTGTTGTATAAATCATTGTCCTTATTTTTCCTTTTTATAATTACCGAAAGATCGACGCATTTTGAGAACTTAAGGTTGCTCTTTTAATTATTAAAGGTTTGATCATAATCCAGTCTTTACTTGCAGCCGTTAGGAAATATGTAACAGTAGGCCGTGGAGCTGTGTCGAAATACTCATGGGTGCCGGAATACCTCCCTGGGGAGCTAGAATTGCCAAATGTTCCTCCTTTTGGGCCAGTGCCGAGAGAGGTACGCAGTCGGCCATGGAGCCAAGAAAGAAAAAGTGGAGTGCTCGGATAAGGACCAAGAGGACACCCCTGTGAAGTACCTAATTCTCGAAAATAATTTTTCTTCTAAAATTGTAGAAGTAGAAATCAAGTTTTACGTGTTTGAGCTCACGTTCTAGTATGTGCACATTTCTTAAAGTGAATAATGTCATCTCGCCAATATGTTTTTTTTTTTTATTTGGGTTCCTGATATCGGTGACCAACGCTGTACATCATGATTCATTGACTTCCGGCCAAAGAGGGGATTGATAAGTAAATCTGCTCGGTATGAGGGGAGGACAAAACCACTTCAGATTCCGTATTTTTTAAAAACTGGAAACTGCAGCGCATTTGCTTCGTTATCATGCGAGCTGAAACAGATTCAGGGGTTATACCATGCACCACGATTAGATTCAAGCTGATTGTCATGATGTGCGAACACAGATTACCTGTCCTCTTTCACGAATAAAAAAGTTAAAGGTTCTACTGTGTTCGTTGCAATTAACTGTGGCACCCTACTATTAATAATGTTTATTCGAAAGGGAGCACGAGAAATTGAACAAAACTCATGATAATAAAGTTGTTTATTATTTGCTGGAGTTATGGAAACGTGGCTGTAAGCCGGCTTCGTTGGTTCACACTTGGTATTCAGGGGAAAAAAAGACGATGAAATTGATAATCATTTCAAGAAATGTGCATGGTGTATACTAGACGTGAGAACACGTATAGAACTGATTTTTATAATTTTAGAGAATTTATTTAGGAGGAAAAATTACTGTACTGTCCCTGGGGGTGCGTCGCGCTTTGTAACTGCTCATGCGATTGCCCGCTAGTCTATAATCTGAGCATATCGGTGCATCAAGGACTACTTCTCCCTGTAATTGTCTCGGCAACGTCTTAAAAATACATCAAGCGGGCTGGTGGTGGCCAAGAAATTACAAAATTTAGACGTTGAGTCTTGGTTTGACAAAAAAATTATGCCATCGGTTCATCTGTTCTCAGCAAATTGTTTCATTTAAGAGAATCAACCTCCCATCGTGTATGGGTCTTGACTGCCTGGCCTCGTCTGGTAATAATTATTGTGTACGTTAACTCAGTTCGCCGATTTCAAAATTTCCATAATAGGCATTGCATTGACGAGAAATGTAAGGACCACCACCCGTAGATACAGGGGTACCGGTGGTGCGACAACTTCATGGATTGACGGAGTTCGAGAAGTTGAAGGAACTCTGACGTCATTTATAGACAAGTTAATAGCAATCGCCATTCGTTGTTGAATTTGTCAACAAAATTGTGCGCCCTTAAAGGGACAGGAGGAATTTCTATTAGGATACGAATTTCTCATTTTGCATCTAAATCGAGTTGTAGAGGCACCTACGCGGAGAATGTTTACACGGTTTATTGAAAACAAACAAGTACACAACAAGGAAAACCGGCAGACGTGTTTGAAGCTTGCCTGCTATCGTAATGTGGCCCGTATAGAAAACACATGCTGTGAATTTCTGTTTTCGTGCACGACCGACTCTAATATACTACATCATCATCTTATTACATAAAGAAGACGTATTCGGCGTATTCACTTCAGCTGTGATTAATACGTGGATAAGATTCCAAATCTGCCACACCGAAAAATTGGGGGAGACGCAGTCTTTCGGAGAGCCCTGTATGTGCGCTTTTAACATTACTTCCTATGGGATATGGAATTGCTTCTATCATTAACGGTACATTGTTGTGACATAGGGTATGTAAGAATAACGTTAGGGTATGATTATCTGCAGGAAAACCTTTAATTTCGTTGGATGGCAATTGAGGCATGGCTCAATGATGAATTAAACACTTAATGCGATGTATGGTCTTTTGGAATATTACTCTGGGAGATTATAACACGGGGTCTGTTTGATGGGGTGGGTACATTTGTGACAACACTTTGTCTGCTCCCAGTTGAATTCAGCAGCCTTTACGGCATAAAGTGCAGGGGATACTGTACTCTATTCGTCAAGGCTGCTGAATTTAAATGGGAGGCAGAAAAGTGGCGGTCACAAAATGTCCCAACCCGTTTTGATTTGGCGTTGGTGGCTTATCTAAATTGCTCTAAACAAACAATAAAGGTATATCGACAAAGCTTAATAATCAGAGGAATTCGGTTTTCTTCCAGCAAAGTGTTATGTCTTCCATTCTTTCTAGTTATTTTATTGTAACGGACGGATTCGTGTGCTGTATTAAAGGGACAGTAGGAGATTTTTAGAGGATAGACCTGCTCGCAATTTGCACTTGATCGGTTGAAGAACACTTCCGAGACGTTTCGAACGTTGCTATTCGTAATCGTACCCCAAAGAAAAGCATTGATTTGATTTTCTAAATCCGAATCCGAATTTATAAGTGTGGCAGAAAACAAAGTGTGTTCAGATGGGGCAGGTTTCGAAAACCCCGAATTACCGTTCATGTAAAAACGGTTCATCGGATTTGAAATTTTAATTTTGACATTAACGTATGTGGCAATGAATCTTTCCTATTAAGAAAGGAAGTCGTTGTACTAAATAGGGTGAAGAACCTTTAATTTAGCAGGGTCCTACTGCTGTATATAGATGTATTAACCCTTTCAACCCGGAATTAATGTTGGATTTCATTTTTTGCCAC
Source organism: Ophioderma brevispina (assembly GCA_023653785.1). NCBI lineage: Eukaryota > Metazoa > Echinodermata > Ophiuroidea > Amphilepidida > Ophiodermatidae > Ophioderma > Ophioderma brevispina. The sequence continues at coordinate 92,820 of JAMKCH010033797.1, read as the reverse complement.
TGTCACCTAAAGACAGATCTAGATCTCTCAGCATAGAAATTCACATGCATTCTCCTGGCAAAACGCATTGCCCGAAGCTGTAATAAGTAAGCCCATTATAACGTGAAAATATACCAAACTATCCTTTGGATTGCTTCCAATTTGAGATACCAAAATAGTATCTGAATGTATTGTCAAGTATTTATTTATTTGCAAGGAACGCTCAAGCGTTCTATCGGGCGAAAGGATAAGCACGTATGATTAAATCCTATATAGGTGTACAACCTTACCCAAGGGATGGAAGCATAGCTGTTAGAAGAGCATTGCAGGAGGGCTACCGGACTGCCTCAAACAAAGCGCTGTCCGGACAAAATGTAAGTTTAAGCCGTAATGGGAATGGGTGGGTGGGGAAGGATGGATTGATGGATGATGAGTGGTAGGGAAGCGGTAGGAAAATGGATGGGATGGATGGATTGGATGGAATGGATGGATGAATGATGGGATGATGGATCGATGTGTGGATGGATGGTGAATGGGTAGGATAATGGATGGATGGATGGCTGATGGAGGGATGAGTGGGGGTGGTTGGATGTGGATTGGATGTTGGATGGATGTTGGATGGATGACGTTGGATGGATGGTTGGATGGATGGGTGATTGGTGGAGGATAGATGGATGAAAGGATGATTGAAAAGATGGAATGTAGAATGAATAAATATTATTAAAACCCGCACTTTGGCTTTGACAAGGTTTGAGGAAAAGGACAAACGAAATCAATGACTTTTTATAATTACATTTATTTATTATTTTATTATCACTCAATTCACTGTATTTTCTTTCTATCAGGGTTCGACCTCAATGATGGAATGTTGGTAAACGGATCCCTGCAGAAGACCGTTGTTCCAACAACTGGTCAAACAAAATTGACGTGTTCTGGAAATCGAGCGTTGGGTGGTGTTCTTTTAAAAATTATTTTGGTTGTATCTTATCTTCTGTATAAATAACATGACCCCCTCACCAGAAAAAAATATAACCACGTAGGCACTATACCCCCAATTTGTCAATCACAGAAGCCTAGCGTACCCTATCCCTACTAACTAACTATCATAACCCTAAACCAACTCCTTCACAATAATCTTAACCCTAAAGCTTATAACTCCAAACCGAACACTAAACCTAACCCATGTTGCCATCATAATCAATATTAAAGGGGACCTTTAAAACGGGGAGCATATGTACACGAATGATTAACGTTATACATTGTTTCCGAATTCGGGTACCTTGCTAAAAGGACGGCTACCTGCTAAACGCGGGAACTCATCTTAATAGGGTTTATGTGGGTGCTTTTGGCTTTACCAGATCGTATTCACGTCTACTTAACATACATGTTTGTTCCAAATGCCAAAAGCCTGGTTTTTAATGAGTTTCATTTTAGTAGGTCAAAAAATGGAGGGAAGTTCGGCACCCGAGTGTTCGGCACACAACTTTTTAAGCATTAAAAAAAAAAAATTAAAATTTTAGGAAACACACATCCCACATACACAAGCCCAACGATGCTAAGTGGTCCGTTAAGAGCCTGTATTTATGTTCACTCCCAAGAGGTGATGGTATATTACATCATGTCATAAATGAGGTCTTGGACTTTTGATAGGTTGTGCCGAAAATACCCGGGTGCGCGCCGAACTTCCCTTCTCTCGGAACTGCCGAAGTACCGTGGCATTCGGCAGAGGAGAAGGGAAGTGGAAAATAACGTTGTGATCGAGTTAGTGCACGGTTCATGCATTATTAGTTGGTTTTTATGGACAATAATACAATGAAATTCATTTAAAAATCGGGGTTTGGGCATTTTGGAACAAGCATGTTATGATCATAGTAGACGTGAAACGATCTTGTAAAGCCAAAAGCACCCACCACAGTGAGCCGAGTTCCCCGACGCCCGTTAGCAAGGTAGCCGAATTCGGGGGCAATGTATACGTTATATGTGATTGGTATACATATGGCTCCCATTGTTAAAGGTCCACTTCAAGTTACGTATTTAGGAGGCCACACGGGTTAGGCTTAGTGTTAGGTTGGAGTTATATGGGTATAAGATTAGGGTGAAGGATTGGGTTAGGGTTATGGATCCCAGGTAAAAATTCCAGTTGATCCAGTTGAAAAAGTTGTTTCCATTTTCCGTGACGGAACTAACTGGTTTCAACTGTTTTTAACTGTTTGTAACTGGTCTTAACTGAGTTAATCGGTCAGTTAAAACTAGTTGAAAATTACACCGTTCCATTTGTCCGGCCGAATCAACCGATTCAACTGGATCCAACTGGATTATTCAATTGGGATCAACTGGATTTAAACTGGTTCCAGTGAAACAGTTCGACGGGATCAACTGCGAAATTTTGACCGGGTTTAGTTTTAGGGATAGGGTACGCGAGGGCCTAAACAAATATATAAGGGATTAGACCTATGTGATTTCATTTTTTTCGATGGAGGGGTCATGTTAAATTTATTATTCAGTAACCAAGCACCTATCAGGACATTTCTTAATAAAATATCAAGCAGTAATCATTGTACCTAATTGTGTGTGGTGTGTGGATGGGTGCTTTTGGAAAAATAGAGTCGTAGGGGGATTAACTTTACATTGGGGGTTATGTAATTCAAACACATTTGTCAATTTCTCCGGCCCCCTCCCTTGTAAAATAATCTTCTTCTATCGTGTCCAAACACTGTGGTTCTCAAATATGATCCAGCCAGAGACGGGTACAACGCCTGGCGCCCAACCGAATTCCGCAAGGTTCCCGTCCGCGCACCGTGCCCCAGCAGGGGCAGACCAGAGGTGCCACCACTGCCTGCCGGCGGCCGTCCCACAACCACAGGCAGCATCCGGCCGGCTCCCAGACAGCCCCACCCCCGCAAGGAAACCCCAGATCGGCCAGCCCTGGCTTCAACTAACCAGGGGCACCGCCACCAGCCCACAAGGAGCCAGCCCAAGGCGTAGAGCCCACCAGGCTCAACACCGACAGATGCCACTTGGCCGACGGCAAGTCCCCCCCTCCACAAAGGCGGACTCCCCACCACCTCCACAGAGACTGCCCCAAGAGGCCGGACCTTGCCCAAGAACTCCTATAGATCCAAGGCGGCCGGCAGCAAGCATCCGTCCAGACACAGGGTTTGGCCCCCACATTGTAAATAATGAAACGGGTCCTAATCCTTGGCTTGTCGTAGGAGCTCAGTCAACTGAACACTTATGTCGTCTCAACCGGGAGCCGTACAGCCAATTGGAATAATAAGGGATGGGGAAGTCCTCTATTGCTGTTTTGGTGTCTCCATCGGGGGGATAGGGGGAAAAAAAGTGTAAATTCAAATTAATTATTAAAATCATCAAATCGTCTGTCCACAAAATAAAACTGCACATTTTATTGGAAAAAGGAAGAAATGTCACTTCAATTCATTTCCCAATATCAGTGACTAGTGGATACAAATAGACTTCAGCAAACCAATTAGTGGAGCGGTTTGGACTGCAAATTGTCCAAAACCCCTCCCCCGGTACAACAACGCAACCACTTCTATTACGAAATGATAGTAATAATAATTTAAAAAATTGATGGTGTGGTCAAAAACTTTGGAGGCAGGAGTGTTTTGGGTCAAAAAATTCACGTTTTTGAGTTACAAACTTAAGAATATCAAGATTATTAATTTTTTAGCAAAACCAAATTTTAATATCATGCAATACTATCAATCTCTGACATTATAGATAGATTTCTGTTGTATACAATATATAAAGGGTCTAGAAATTTTTAGCCCAAAATCGCCTTTTTTTCTTAAAAAAGCATAGTTTTATCACAGTACACCACAACGAGTCTTACTGAACCCTTTATGCAATGTATAAAACCTATATCAATAACAAAAATGGATACCATAAAAATAAGATTGTAATATTTTTACCTTAAAAAAAATTAAAACATAATAATTTTCTCTTAACTCTGCAGCCCAAATTCCATTTTGCGGCATAGAAATCATCCTCCACCAAATATCAAACCCAACCTCTTTCTTTAAATCTTATATATTTATCCTTTCAAATAAAGGTGGGTTGTGTTTGTTGTACGGTGGGAGAGGGGGTAAACCGAAAACTAGAGCACTTTTCAAGGCTCGGGCGCTCCGCTAAGGGAGTTAAACGTATTCAATCAAAGGCCCGGTATGCGGTGTTTTTGTAGAAAACACTTCAAATTCCCTGTCATCTGGGATGTGCAGGAACATTGTGATATGTCGCGCAGCCTGAATAGATATCAGATGTTACGCTCTCCAATTAGACAGTACTTTCAAGGACAAAAGACTAACCTCATCACAAATAAAAAATATCTGAGCTCTTATAGTGCGTGTTCAATTCACTTTGGCCATGTTTTCATCATTTATTCGAAAAGGAAGAAGATAGAAACATGACAAACATCATAAGAGATGGGTGGCAAGCTTTGACCTACCTAACAACTTTGACTGACAGAACCAAAAATCCGTAAATACTTATTGCTTTTAACTCATTTCTATTCAATTAACCGCGTTTTCAAAAGAAATTAGTGTCAAGGAACTATATATACTTGTACACTGGTTCGTTATTGTGAGAAGGACGGGTATTTGTCACTAAACGCGAATGTGGAGGTGGTAACACCCTGACCTATACAATGGCCCCATACGGCCCATTGTCATATCTTTAGCTCGGGTGGCCTGAAGTCTGTACATATCTATTGGTCTCTGATTATGAGGAAAAAAAGAAATTGAGGTGACATTTTATTTATTTTTTAAGACATTGCTGCACAGTTTTATGTGCAGGGAACAGAAGTTATTTGATTGTTAATTAATAATTTATTTGGAATTTACACTTGCGTTTCCCTTAGCCCTCGATGGGGACAACATAATTTGTTAGGCAGTTGGTTATTTGGTCCAGGTCCCATAGTCTATACGAACTTAGCTACATCCAAGGAGTGCATGGTTTTGGGGTGTATCATTTTAAAAAATTATAATAGGGTGTTTTGATATTAGAGTTGTATCGGTGCGCATGGCTACAGAGCGATACCTCTGTAGCCATGGCGCGTATCATGTTCAAGGGTATTATGTTTGATAGAGATTACTTTTTTGCAGGGGAAGTTTCTGGAGTTTTGAGTTATGCACAGGTAATTAACAGAAGCATGATGATGTGAACTTCATTATTTTTTTCTTAATTTATAATGATATTACTAAGATCTTTTGACAAAGGTTTTTTAAGAGATGATTTTTAATGTCACGGGGACTGAGACTGCCATAGTATGAAGTAGACAGTTTCAAAATAACCGTTTGGAAAATCCCAATGCCCAAATCGAGCAGATCGTGTCTCTACCCTCCCTGTACAGAACCATTGTATAGTCTCACTCTTGATCGATACCGCGTGACCAACGAGATAAAGAAAGCTTGCTGCTTGGGCCGTATTGTTGTAGTTATAAACGGTAACGAGATGGAATAGTTTGGTGTCACGGTCAGGTACAGGTCACGGGTCAGGTATCAATATCAGTGTGCTCTTAGGGGGCGACGATATAATAAATCCGACTATGTTAAATCAAGGTATTTACATGACCCTCTGCCCCAAAGGCTATTATTTTTTCCAAAAGACACCGTATATTATGTCTCTAAACCGTACACAAATTACCTTCCCTACAGATTCAAAAACAGTATTTTTCTCAATATTTATTTTGTTTTTTTCATATGTAGGGATGACGTCCGGGGGTTCTTTTTTATTTTTACCTGACTGGGTCCCCCGAAGCAAAATAATTAAACCCATCCTGCCGTGACGTCATCAAATCCTTTATTTTTTCCCAAAATTGGCTGTTCTTCCCATAATAACAATTCCTTTTAAGATTCCAAATCTGTATATTGTTCTTAATAATTAATATTCAATTGTCCCCCCATGAAGGTGAAAAAGATGGGTCATAAGTCTACAAACTGAAACACATAGTCAGCCGGGTAAATACCCTACCGTGGACTGAATGAGCAGACGGATCCCGTTTTAGTGGTGTAGCAGGCTTACAGCACTTGCACGCCGGCGCTGCGGGGCGGGGTTATGCCGCCAGCAACCACACGCTGTAATAAGGATTCCTCTGTGCCGAACTACTGGGTAACCAATGGTAGACGTACCCGCATTTTCGGCATGCATTTCTTGGGGCGAAACGAAAACACAGGGCACGTTTCGGCGATACCCTGCTGTTACGGGAAAGGTCATCTGCCGAAACGCAGGGTGTTTCGGCATAGCCTGGTATTTCGACGCAGCAACGTTGGTAGCACTTGTAATTCTTGTTGCAATCCAGAGATATGGTAATATTCTAAGAAAAGGTAAGATTAAACAGAAAATAATGTTGAGTCATAAATCTTATGAATAGGTGAAATGTGTTTTCTGTCTGAATTGCGAATTATTGTGGTACTCGACAGGGAAAAAAAAGAAGAACGCGACTAGCTATGTGGGATTCAACGCTGTGAAAATGAAGATGAAAAGTTGTGAAATTTGTCCGAACGTCAACGCGAAATTGCCGCCAACTTAACGACAAAAGGCACGGACAGGCAACACAAATACTTGTACATTGTTCACCAAAAACATATTATGTGAATAATGTGGAAGCGAATACGAAAAGAGAGAACGTAAGACGAAGAAGGAAGAAGGACAAAGAAGAAGAAGAAAGGAAGAAGAAAAGAAAGAGGAAAAAGTACAAAAATGAAGAAAACAACAACAACAAATCCTTTAATGTTTTGGTAGAAGCTGATTTATTGCCGAGATTAAAAGCTTTAGGAAATGTTCTCAGGCATCTTTCATTAGCCTAATGCGAATTACAAACGTGAGACAGACAGAACACCCACTTTACATTAGGCTAATAAATTAAGAAACTGCATTTTTTGAGTTTGTGTGATTATGTACAGCGCTTAGATACCTTTGTTGTAGCGCTTTATAAGAGACAATATTATTATTATTATTGAACGCTTGTGTTTGATAAATCGAGATATACTCCAACTGTAGTTTCATCTGGTTCAAACTGGAGTTATTTATTTTATTCACAAGATCAGGCGATTGCATTGATGTCGAAGGTTGGGTTCTAATCCCAATTGATTCCGATTTAGGATCTTGGGTTATGACTTATTATAATTTAGAGCACCGCGCCCTAAGAGTCCACCCCACATTGATTAACACACTCTACTAGGGGTATACCTCGAGCTGAACCATGACGACTGGGACATCAGGAGTTACCACCTACTCTTCTCGAAAACTGACTGTGAATACTGTGCATGTACAAATATGACACTCTCTGCTACATGGCGAAACCGCAGGTTTTTTAACGTCCCCTCCCTCCGAAGGGCGCGGGATATTCTCGTGGTCAAATGACAACGGGGTGATGACTCTGAGTTTATTTCAATAGTTCTTATCAAAAAGTAGAATTCCCAGCTTATTAAACACAGCTACGGCCTCCTCACGTGGATTTTGAACCGGGGACCTCCTGCACCAAAATATTATAAAATAAAGTGTGGTATTTTATAGTGCCTTTCTAGGTTTGACATTGTTCGATGCACGAGGAAATCTCAAGAATCATTTTAGTTACGCCGCCGGTTATAAGCGCTCAACCTTCTCAAGTGTGATATTCCTCAAACAGCTCCCCAGATTTCGTTGGGTAGACGAGGCAACTGAGATTAGCATCTTGACCAGGGACACAACACGTGGACACAGTGGGGGACGAACTCTCGCGATTTTTAACGTTATATGATACACGAATACTAGGCTTTTCTACGGACCACACGGTGTATTGGAAGCCATATAAAGGCCATAACGTATTGCCGAAACGCGTTGCCGAGCAAAGTTGAGTAGCAACGCGTTGCACATTCGGCAACGCGTTGCGAATTTCAGCAACGCGTTGCGGTGCGGCCAATCAAAATCATGAATTTCTGTGACGTATTAAAAAAAATGACCCACAACGAGTTGCCAAAGTCATCTAGCAACGCGTTGTGGGAACTCACACGCGTGCAACCTTCAAAACGCGTTGCGAGATTCACAACGCGGTTGTGAGGCTTACAACGCGTTGCGAAGGTCCACAAGCGATAAGGGTCATAACGTATGGCCGCAACGCTTTGTGGAGAACAGTTAGAACGCGTTGCAAACATTTCGGCAACGCGTTGCGGCGTCGGCCATAAAAATTCATGAATTCCTGTGACGTATTTCAAAAAATAGATCCAAAACGCGTTGCGGCAATACGATACGTTACGACCCTTATGGCTGTCAAAACGCGTTGCAAGCCATCACAACGCGTGCCGAGCTTCACAACGCGTTGCAAACTTCACAACGCGTTGTGAAGGCAATAAGGGTCATAACGATTGCGCAACGCGTGTGAAGCGTTTGGCAACGCGTGTTTGTGAAGGTCGCAAACGCGTTTGTGAGATTAATTTTGAAATACGTCAAAGATATTCATGATTTTGATGGCCGAAACCGCACGCGTTGATGTGACCATATCCCGCAACGCGTTGATGAAATGTCGCAACGCGTTGCCGAAATGTCGCAACGCGTTTGTGGAATTTCTCACAACGCGTTGCCGGGCAAACGTTATGTCCCTTATGGCGTTAACTTAGCAACGCGTGGCGAAGCTTGCAACGCGTTGTGAAGCTCGAAACCGTGTGAAGGTTTGAAAGCGTGCAGTATCTAGCAACGCGTTGTGGGGTCTATTTTTTTTTTTGAAATAAGTCACAGAAATCATGATTTTGATTGGCAGACACCGTAACGCGTTGCTGAAAATGTCGCCAACGCGTTGCCGAAATGTCGCCACGCGTTGCTACTTCTCGCAACGCGTTGCAGCAATACGTTATGGCCTTTATGGCTTGCCAAGTACCGTGCTCTCACCAAAGGAGAATATCCTAATGGTGTGGTTTGGGTGTATTCCCGTAGGATTTTCATGCTAAACTTAATGCTGTTGCTGTTGGGGTTTCAATAAGGCCTAGACTGTCAGAAACTGATGGGGTGCAACGTTTCGGACAGCTTCTCCTTCTTCAAGGGGGGTAAATGTTAGTAAGGGAAAAATTAAAAATCGAGCCAAATTGTGTGTTTTAAAATGGACACTAACGCGTTGGTCTACTTATTAGGATTAGGAAAAAGTAATATTTGCCCTAGGTTACCAATATATAACAAATGGGACATCCAAAGGAGGGGCTATATGTTGCAGCATCAGGTTGTTGTTGTAAAAAGGCTTAGATTGTACCAACCAGGGCCGGAATAATAACATTTGCAATCATAGCTAAAATTTGCACATTGGGTTGTGTAACAAAAGTTAAAAGTGACGCCATTTGCATAAACCAACATTTTCCAAAAATGGCCGGCATGGTATAGGTAATAGGACTACTATGGCTACATTAGTTAGAATTGTTTGTGCGACTATGTTGTCTGGGTCAACCGGTTCAAGATTACCAAATGCCAGAATTGTCCTGAGTTATGGGAACTTTATACACGGCCTATTTTCAAGAGGGCCGTCGTTCATTCTTAAAAACCGTATATTTCTATTATTATATAACATAAGAAGATGGTTTTGGTGTCAAAATGGGGTTTTTCTGGTCACGGAGCTCACTAATAAAACTATTCTCAAAACTGTAAGAGAATATAAAAGTAATGTTTTTTTGCATATTATGTCACGGTTTTCCAAGAACCCCAAATATTTTAAATACAAGGACCCCCAGAGTGTAGAGTTACTGCAATTGTCAGGCATAATGTGAACAAAGTTATAAAATATTTACCCAGACCTGTTGATAATTGATACCAACAAATATCCCAGGAAACCTCGGCCTTAAAACTTCCTAACTGCGCTTATGGTCCTATGAAAGAAAACCCCAACCATAACTACCAACTGGTGTACACGTGACCACGACCATTTTACACTTAAAAGTGTTCGAAATTAGCGGCCATTTTACTCTTGACATATCTGAAACAAACCACATAATAGTTATATAAAGTTATACAGAACTACTATCAAATTCCACTTGCCAATTCCAGAACACTAAGTTTTTGGGTGATACATATAGGAGTAGTCAAGTGGCAATTTTAGGTGACACATTGGTGGTCCATGAATAATATGAACTCACGACTGTTTGACAGTTTGAGAGAAATTGCTGTTGAAATACCTTGACCTAAAACATTATTGTCCACCAAAATCGTCATCTTGGGTGCTGTATGTAGCATGAGCATTTGCTTTTTGTTATGAGGACCATCTTTGAAAATATGAGTATGAAAACGTCCATACTTTTTTTATATCCATCTGACAGTTTTTGTAAATAGTTACAATCATTTTGCAAACTTCCCCATATGGGGGCTGAGCGCATGAGCCAGTCAGAGATGATTTTATTGTTTTATAGCAGTAAGTCATTTTGGAAAAAGAAAACATCTGGAAAAAAAATCATGAAAATATGCTTTGAAGAGCTGAGGCTGGAATCTTTTAAAATGTAATATTTATTAAAATGTTGGTCTCCAGGCTGGGAATATCCTATTGAATTTCCCAACATGTCAATTTTTGTGGAGGTAGCGGGGTAGGTGTTATGGTTATGGATGGGTAGATGGCTGGGTGGGTTGATGGGTTGGTTGTGGGTTGGTGTGTGCATTTGTAGTTTGGCCGTTTGGGTGTTGGAGTATGTGGCATTGGGTTCTTCACATGTTGGGTTCTCCTTGTTCAAAGGGGTATGGATAAGGCTGTTTTATCTTTTTTAAATGAAAATGTTCGTTGCAATAATATGTCACGAATCTCCAAAACAGGCCATTCGACAAAAAGTCACATTTCGAGATATCGGCGATTGAAGTTTTAGAGAATTATGAACTTGAATATCTAAAATTTGAAAACATTTTAAGAAAATGTTTTTTATATGTACAGAGTGGACATTGAACCGGTCTGATTTTGAGCACCGATTTTATTCAAGCATCCTTTGTTTTTCGTGTCAAAATTTAATATTGGTCTGTTTGCAAAAATCTAAAAAACGTCCTCTGTTCTATGTCAAAGGGACGAATGCGCATTGGCCTGTTTAACGTACTCAAAAAGAGTCGCTCGATCGCCTCAGGACGGTGGTTAGTGAACATGTTGTGTGAAAATATCTTTTTGCCCGGTGAGGTGAGGAGCTTGTATAAATGACTATGCATTTGTATGACTTTCTAGACCGTCATCATTTCTTACAGGCAAAATTAATGTGCCAGTGAAAGCTAGAAAGAGGATGATGAAGTTCCTGATTTTTTAATTTTGCAATTATAATTGATTTAATCAAATTTAATACTTAATTAAAATATATTAATCAAGCTATAAATATATTAATTTTGAATGGAAAACCTGTAAAAGCTGTATTTTACGAGGTTTTGTTAGCAGATGCCTGCCAGAATTTTCTTGTAAAATGTATAGTTAGTATTTTCCTGAACCATAGTACTTAAAATAGTTAATTGAAAATGATTAAAATGTACGATAAAGTGATACTCGAAAAAAATCGAATAAAAGCTCCCGTGTTGAGTGTTTTATACGCTGGTACACTTGGACCAAAATTTACGCATTTTGCTGTAGTTCCCAAATTGAAGGCTCGGCCTACATGTGTCATACACACTAAGGACATCCAAAGTGTAGGTCTAACGTTTGAAAACCTGGGAATTATGGACATTAAAACTTCCATAAACGTTTAAGGACAGGGTTGTAAACCCTGAGATTCTGCGAATCTATTTTTGGTTTGTAATTTGCAATATTTGAGTATAGTATGTTAAAAAGTACATTTCTAGAAAGAAAATGATGATGAACGGATGGTGGCATAGGATTACTGTAAAACTTTCCGTAGTTTAGGAAAATACTTAAAAAACACACGATTTTGCCCCAATTTTCAGACAGCATACAAAAAACAATTTGAATTTTCATGATTTTCTTATGTTATTTTTAGAAACAAGACAATTTGGCTAGGACGGTCTGGTTTTTCATTTTCTTTAAAATAGAGCTTACTTTTCGAAATATAAGGGGAAAATGTCAAAAAAGTGTGATTTTTACCTTTTTTTTCCAAAATTTTGAGATATATTTGAGAATATCTTTCTGTTAGAAATCGAAAATGAAAAATTGAAGAAAAAACCGTCCCGAGATAGGACCGATGCTATCGTAGGAAAGTTGAACCTTACCTTTTACTTCCGGTTTTTGGAGTATTTTGTCTAAAAATTGTGCAAAATTGAATTGAGAAATCAGTTGTTTAATGTTCTAAGTTAAAAAAGGAATTTTCACCCCTTTCAAGATGTCTCTTTCTCAAATAACTTTATCTTGAACTTCAAAATTGACTGTTTGCAAGTGATGGAAATACACCTTTATGCATCTATTGAACTCAAACGTCCTTTGGCTCTAACTCAGAATCAGAAGAAAATGAAATTTCATCTGGTTCTAAATTAGCGCTTGTTACATATTCCAAATATGATTTTCGTTTTTCCAAGATGCGTTCGCGCAAAAGACCCATGAGTTTTTGTGACTTTAAATGGTCAAATAGGTGCTTTTTAATAAATCGGCAAACAAAATACAGCCATCAAGATTGTCTGAGTGGATAACCTTTGGTGGTAACGATAGAACACAGGTTGAGTTAAAATGTGCAAAAATCCGAAATTCGTGTGGAAAAAAAATAAGCACTAGGTTGACACTACCTTAAGTGGAAAAGAAGTTGTGCTGTATTTGTTTATGACTGAAGGTGTATATTTTGATACTATTTTGCAGATAAAAGGAATCAAAGATAACATTTATCAAGAAGAAAGCGTTTTCTTACTATCAAGTCATTTATTATTTGTATTATTTTACGAGGCGTTCGGACGCAAATCATTTTAATTCTCAATAACGAACAATGATAGGAAGAGTATATTGGCAAGTAGTGTCAAAATGATTTGTTTCTAAAAATCGTTAAAACAAACGACTTCGGAGCGTATATTGGTACAATTTGAAATGAACTTGACATTCCCATGGATATTATTTTATTTTTGTCATCAAACAGGACCTGCGGTATATGTTTCACCTTTGGAGTCACAGAACTCGTACAGTATAGTTGAAAACTTTCTATGAGTAAAAACCAAAACCATTTTGGCCGTTTGCCGGCATTCTACTGCGGTGGATCAATGGTAAATTGATTTCAAAGACTTCTGCGTTTTAATTTCAATTAATTCAAAAACATTGTTACCCAATTTTGTGATTATCAAGTGTATTTATTGAAAATGCAGAATGATAGTTTTCTTAGATTAAACATATTTCGTTATTGGAATTGAAAGGAAAATAATTTCCTATATAATAAAAAGAAGGTAAAAATCGGGTTGCATTCAATTATATTGAGTAATTCCAATGAGTAATTCTTTATTAATGTAAAATTAATCATGTATTTAATTGAGAGGCTGATAATGTGAATATTTTTCTACATTACACTGCAAAAACTAGGTGTTAAAAAATACCACAGCCGGTGTTCTGGAGGATCACACCAAAAGGATGCCAAACATTCAGTTTGGTGTTACTTTGACCACTCTGATTTGTTGTTTTACCACCCAATTGGTTAAAATAAACACCACAGGTTGTCGAATTTTGACACCCTTTGGTGTGGTCCTCTAGAACACGGCGGGTTTTAATTTTAACACCCTATGTTTTGCAGTGTGTACTCAAAATTCACATTACTTTATTGCGATTATTAGTAAGTACCAGAGAGAAATTATCAGTTAGTTTATGTATTAATAACTAATTGCAATCAAAATAATATTATAGGTAGTGGGGAAATTATAGCAAAGAAAAGGGGAAAAACGGAAAAAGCTTGTTGTTTAAATATCATGATTGATATTACTTTGGCTTTGTAAGTACTTTTTCATGTCATACGATCTAAGGAGAATCGAATTTAAAATGTTCCGATTGTGTTGTTGAAAAACACTCTTTAATGTTTGTTGATACAAGGATCCAAAAAGCTATTATTTTATACTTATCTATGGCTATCGTTTTGGAGTATGGGGTTTTAAAAACTGTAAAATAGTTGAAAAGTCAATTTTGGTTTGTAAGGATCAAACACTAAAGTTACTCCCATTTTGGTCAAACAGGTTCAAATTGTTGGTTCAACTCATAAAATGAAATACCGGAAATAGTTTTGACTCATCTTAGTGTTTGGGTTAACGAAAATGGCGAATAAAGTCACCAGCGAAAATAAAGTCAATTGGCCCGTGACCTATCTTGTTAAAATTACGTGAAAAATGTAAGCATATCAGATATAAGGCAAAACTAGGTATGTTATGTCATCCTTAAGCTAAGAAACAATTTGAACTACATATTACCCGCGGATACACCAATAACCAGAAGCAGCTGATATATTTCGACGGCTTCTGTTTCGGTATTGCGTTGCGGCGCGTTGTAAATATAGCACAGGGAAATAAAGAAGATGGCGCTTCCATGATGTTGTCAGTCGTGACATTTGTCGGAAATAATCTCGATTTTTTCGCAAGGAATACTCCAAGACCCATGAAAAACAATCTGGTACGTCTATTTAGGGATATTTCATTATAGTTACTGCGAATGATTTTATGAAAATAAATTTCCTTTTATCTTCGAACAGACTGTCACAAACGGTTCCAGCGCTTGTATTTACTATTTTGTAACATACTGTTATACACTTTTCATCAATTTTATAGATTATAAAATATTACAAAAAACAAAAAATGTGTATTTTAAGAATATTTTAAAATTAGGTTAAAAACGCGTGTTTTTTTGTTTTTAAAATTTGTGTTTTTTGTAAAATACACACTTTTTTAAACGGCGGCAAAGAAGAGAAAAGAAAAAAGAAGGCGGAGAGGACAAAGAGGGAAGGAGAAGAAAGAAGAGGCTTGGAGGCGGAGGAGAGACGACGAGGAGGAATGAAATTGTGAGGGGCACATGTGGTCCAGTTAGTACAACGATCGACTCATGACCCAAAGGTAATGGGTTCGAGCCGCTGAAGCCAATGTGCGTGCACTGGGCAAGGCACTTTACCTCGTGTGCCTATCTCTACCCAGGTGCGAAATGGGGAGCTGTTGGAATATTGTCCATGAGCGCCGCCCATAGGTATGAGTATATTGCATGAAGCATTTTGTAAAGGCAGCTGAACACGTATTCTAGTGGCAGCGGAATAAATGTAAACGCGCTTTTTGATACATTGTGAAAGGCGCGCTATATAAATGTCGACATTTATTTTGTATGTTATTTTTCATTTTATTTAAAGGCGCTGTATAAAAACTTACCTCTTATATTTGTCAAATCTTCCTTAATTAAGTGGGAGAGAAAGAAAAGATTTTGAATTCAAAGCACTGAAATTACACTAAATACACCAACTTGCCGAAAAGAAGTCACGTATCAAAGCACAAAGATTGAAATCTGCATGAACAGGACTATTATATCTTTAAAGAGGACATGAGGAGATTTCAGAAAGAAGAAAAAAGCGCCCCCGTTTTTTGGTCGAACCCCCGTTTTTTTTGCATATTAGAATGCGACCAATGTATTAGATTCACTCTGAAGTGAATTGAATTAGCCGAATACGACGTCTTATGTAATGGATGAGGATTTTTTCGTACTTCTCTGTCGTGCAACGGACAGAAAGTCCAAAGCCATAGTTTTCTAGGGGGACGATTGCGCTAGCAGGCAAGTTCAAACGAGGTTTGCGGTTTTCTTTGTAATGTTGTCAATAAACCTTCGAAAAAACGTTCTCGGTAGGTGTGGTCTAGGCCGATCCAGTTGAAAATAATTGGAGAAATCTATCCTTCAAAAAAACATCCTCTTGGCACTTTAAATATTTTGATGCATCACAAATACAATTATTCAATTATTTTAGTAGCCATCTTAAAGGGCAATTTTGTGCAACGAGAGATTTAAAGGGCCATAATTAGTGGTTCTAACACCTAGATTAGACGCTCAAATTATATTTCTATGGTTATTTGACTAAGAAAGTCGTTAAAAGTGAAACGTAAAGAGTGTTTTTATATGCTTATATTAATATAAAAACTCTCATTGTCCTAAATTTTACAGTTTTTATACCAATGAAATGGTCATCAGCTTAGCTCTTTCAGATTGGGGATATTTTTGATAGATTAAGAAAGTTTTACATCGGTGCAACAATATTTAATTTTGTAATAGGGACCAAATTGTTATATCTCGTTGCAACCTTCTTACCATTGTTTATTAGTCTCACTATTCCCCCCATGTTCCACATGTAAATAAAAAATTGCCCCTTGCTTGTAAATTAAGAAGCTAATTAGCGTGATATAATATTACCAGATTCCAAAATCAAGAAAAACAACCCCCAAAACACGCGGCAGTCAGATAAGATAAAACAACATTTAGCCAAAATTTACCTAACAAACTGAGAATTGTGGCGTTTATTTGTACCAAACGTTTATGGCAAAAGGCAAACGGCTTAAAAACCCACACTAAAGCCCTAAGCTTTGAGAAAGTGATGCGTTGTCTGTTGAGGTCAAGCAGGACGAGGAAAAACTTCAAACCCTAAAGACTTGGATTTACAAATGAACAGGATGAGATGCTTTGGCATGCTTGTGTTAATTGTATTTGCTACCAAAGTAGGAGGAAGAAGCTTATATCCGCAAATATTACTTCATTCATTTTACTCAAAAGATAGGCTACCACTCTCTATTTTGACCAAATTTGGTATTTAAACGCATCATTTTGGCTCCAACCTAATTTTCTGGTTGCTACAAAAACATTGATTACACTGAATAGCTGTTCTGCTACACGTCAGAAGCCCAGAAGTGAGTGAGCTTTATTGGTCTAACGGAAGAGCAAACTAGTGGCCGGGCAAGATGCGTTTAGATATCTCAAGTTAATGTAAAAGTGAGTATTTGTTATTATTATGATTTTGGCTTTTTGGTTGTAGAATTGTCTTCTGATTGTGGAAAAAACATTGGACGAAGATGTTGTGAGTGAGAGGGAAAGAGGGTGGTGGAAAGAGATTAGGAAAAGGATTTTGTAAAATGTTTCTTTTTAAGTGTTCATTACAAAAACAAAGGTGTGTCACGAACAAAACTTGTTCCAAGGGCAAGGGTTTCAAATCAACAAAGTAGATAAAAAGAGCACTTTGCATGATTGGTATTTCACTATTGATAAAGTATAACAAAAAGGCGGGGGGAAAAAGGCTGTGCCAACTTAAACACACCATACTATGGAAAAATGACCTTTATAAGTCCGTTTTTCTTATTTCTCATCGCCCTTTATATACGCAATGGTTTATCAAAATATTAGAATATTCTAGATAAAACGGCGCATTCCGTGATCCTAGCACCTTCATTTTGTCTATAGTGTCATAAAAAATCTCATAATTTCCACAATTAAAGTTGATTTTGATGGTAATTTTGATTTTGATGAGCCAAAAATGGGTGGATGGAAGCTGCACGTAAAATGAGGCACACAATTATCTTGCGAAATCTCAGTTTTGACGCGCTCAAGAAAGGTCCCTTTAAGTTTTAATCAAATAGAACTTAAGTTGAAATTTAAAAAGGACCTTTTAAATAGCCCTGTTTGGTTTATTGGTAAGGATTCTGTTTGTGTGAATTCCGCCTCCTAGGTAAAATATTTATTTCAATGAAATAGTTAACTATTGAGCCGTTTGATAAAAGTTTTAATTAAAACTTTTAAAATTGAAAGTCCCATAATGTACATCGAGTACTTACTATGCAAAGTGTTGAATAACTGGCGGTGCGAAAAGAGAGATGGCATCATTTCGTGAATTGTCCTTGGAAAATCAACTTCTGATCAGGAAGATTTCTCGAGTGGCCGCACTCATTTTCAAACAAACTCGTGTTTTTTGTTTTTTTTTTGATTAATTCTTGTCCATATACTAATCATGTGTGAAATAACCGAAGCTCAAATCGAAGTCTTTCCTATAGAAAATCACAACTTTGTTATAAATTCCGGATCCGGAAATTTGGTTATACACGGTATCCTATGGCAATGTTATACTGTGCTTAACTGTTTACTCCGGAAATCGAAAAATCGGATTCACTTCTAACTTGGAAATTATTTAAGCATTTAGGTGTAACTATTTTATTCTAGATTTTTTTTTTCTCATTTTTTTAATTACTACAACAAAAACATTATATTTCGAAATCTCTGAGTCGGCCTTTAATGCTGCAATATTCTGGCCCCGTCACTGTGACATATATGACGAACTTAACCAAAAGACTGGTCATGTATGAAAATTAGCACCACGACCTAAAAATAATTGCACAAACGGTTTTCCACCGAATTTGTAGATTGCCGTTTGGACTAAATAACCTACCAGTTGTCTTCCACATTACCATGGAAGAAAGAGATAAGAAAAGAAGCAACAACAGAACCCACTTGCGTTGACAATCCGTCACTGGGCGTGGTCAATGAGTACAGTAGTAACAGGCCATACCTGATGAATATTTTGACCCAAGATTATGATCAAGTAAAAAAATAAATAAACATTTAAAAAGAAAGAAAGAAATAGCAATAATTGATAATTTATTGTTTCTTTTTAAAAAAAAAAAAAAAAAAAAAAAAACATTAGATTTTTTTTTAAGTCCATATAGCTCTTGTCAGCAAATTGCCGTGCCCTAATTTAAAAATGTTCATAAACATGCAAAATGCTTTACAGCGCATTCACAATTTTCACTTTTTTATTATTTTTTAGTATTTATTTTAAAATCGTTGCTAAGTAAGTTTTGGAACAAACGTTTGTTTTTTGGAGAACAATGATGGTTCTCTGTGGTGGATATGACCTTAAACAAAGAACGTGTGTATTTAGGGTGTCAAAACACCTCAATTATAAAAAGGATATGTTTTTTCTTAACCATGAACTTGTGATGTACGTGTTTAGGGCTGTAATACTCAATAAGCAAAATATTGTTTACGGCATTTTGTCAGTCCCAATTAGTCCCCCCTCCCGGCGGGATCGGGCCTATCTTTTATACTCACTTTGACGTTTCTGTTATTCTTCTCGATTCCCCATGGGTCTGCGCTCCCTCGGTATTGTCCTTGTATCTGCCCATTGTATTGCAGATGCCTCGCCGCAGAGACCAGTGATATAAACTGCGTGACATATTCCAGTTGGTCACACTTTGATATGTACAGAGAGGAACCCGGGCCTCGCCCTACTTTATTAAATTGGATAGCAACACGTACGAGCCTGGCGTGGAAATTTTTCAGGTAAGTTGTTTGTTTGTTTTTGTTTTTGTTTGTCCTCCTTGTTTCTAAGTTACTATTTGTTCCCAAAGAAGAGAAATATTCGTAAATTTATTGTCTTCATTATTTTATATCATGACCGCATTCCTTTCCTTTAGCTGTGCTGCACTGATACTCCCAGTTGAAGTATAATTAATGTAACAATGTAAAAGGTGAAAATACCATAACAAACAGAAGTTGACAACTCTGAACATTGTTTAAAGGGGTGACCCAATCATTAGAGACGTTTTGTTCTTAAAATGGAAAGGCCGACTCAGACGAATTTCCCGTATGAGGGCGGCCCTTAATTTTCAAACAAAGCGTGTTTTTTGCAATTATACCTAATGCTGTCCATATACATATCACTGTGTGGTAAATAACTAAACTGAAATCGAAGTCCTTCAAATAGAATATCACATCTTTGGTTTCAAATTCCGGATCCGGAATTGTTGTTATACACAGTATCCTATGGCACTGTTATCTACACTAAAATGGTTACTTCATCAAAACGAAAAAATCCGACTCAAACTTTCATCTCAAACTTTAGAATTAAGCATTTTAAGGTGAATATCTTTATTCTAGTTGACTAGTTCATCAATATATAAACGAAATTGTATTCAGAAATCTCTGAGTCAGCCTTAACTTCGAACGAAAACCTTTCCTGTGCCAAACAATTAAATGGGGCAATGAGAAAAATGTATTAACTTCCTTCACCAAAAATCTCATTTTGAAGGGTAAAGTTGTGTGTTGTTTGTGTGTGTGTTGTGTTGTGTGTGTGTGTAATGTGTGTGTGTGGGGGGGGGGGGTTGTTGTTGTATCGCGGTTCCCCCACCTTTAATCGACATTTCTTTTCCAGTCACCATAGAGTACTGTAGAGCGTGCACTTCTTTTACACGGTTTTATGATGCAAGCCCGCCACGCATCTGGTGATTGATGAGAAATCCAATCGGGACTTTCTCAGATGCTACTGGGGAACAAAGGCGGTTTGCAATTTTAAAGGTCACAGGTCAGCCGTTATCTACCCATTTCCTTATTTTCCTTTCATTGGTATGGCTTTGTGATGGTGTCAGGATTTAGTTCAGCTAGTGTGCTTATCCGGGGGTCCGCGTGTATCCATGATACGGACGCTCCTAACATGGGCCCGCTATGGAGGCTGGGGGTGGATTGGGAACAGTCAGGTTTACACCCTACTCTTATTCGACACTGACGGCGATGTACATGTACCGTTGTGACTCTGTACACGGAACCGACGGCTAAGTCCCCCTCCGAGGACGGGATGCTTTCATGATCCATTTGCCAATTCCAAGTGGAGGAGAGCGGTAAATATTCTGTATTTAAATCAATAGCTGGTATACAGATCAAACCATGATTGGTAGTACCCGAATAAATCCCACCCAGGCAAGTGCCACGACCAACCGGATTCCAACCCGGGAATGTTTGATTTAAATTTGCGCCAGAGGCAACACCACCCTAACCGGCTAGGCCACGCTTCTTTCCTTTTTATCTATGAATAAACGGCCACAAAATTTACAAAATCGACACCGCAAATAACCGTTTCCCTCCTGAAGATTCCGAAGAAAACATGTTATCGGGTAGATAAGGCGACCACAGCACCTTTCTGCGTCGCCGGATAGTAAAAACAAAGAGAATTTAAAAATCAACGACATGTTTTCAATCAATCAATCAATCAATCAATCAATCAGCAATCCAATCAAATTATTTCATCCTCAACATCAAATATACAATAGAGAATAAAAATTATAATTATGCATGATAAACAATAATATCCAATATAGAATATAATTATGCATGATGGTGATTGCGATGAGGAGACGCGGCTAAACACTGTACAAATCATGTCAAATGAATGTAATTGCAACCAAAATAAACACTCCAAATCCAAGAAATGATTTAAAATATTGCTATCTTTGCGCATTACTCATTGTTGAGTCAATCAAATTTGAATTTGGAAGCAAGTACAAGGTGTCGTCATGTCGTATGATTTTTGCGGTTTCATGATACTTCATCAAGCACCATAAAACCCGCCCTCTCCTCCAGTGCTGTACGGGTCTTGGTCTCTCTTAACAACAACCGTATGTCGGAATGTTATAACACTTTATATTAAAGACATAAGCTTTCTGAAATAACTTCCACCATTACGTAACTGATTTCGCATCTTTCAAAGTTTTTTATAGATAATCCCTTTTTGAACAATTTCAAATCTGTTCAAATGTAAATACTTATGTTTTTTAACTAATTCCTTCAACCGTTTTCACTCAAACAGAAAGTGGCACCAATTAAAGTTTTGTGTTCTGCCGTCAAATGGAGTTATCTCCGTTGAAACAAGGAATGGGATGAACCACGAAGTATTGGAAAGCGGGTCTTTTCCCCTTAATGTGATGTACAAAACGACGAGATTTACTATTAAAAAAACAAAAAAATCGGTGTTTTCGATTTACCATTTTTTAGATGCTTTAGGAGTTTATTGAATTATTAAATAGAAACTTTACAGAGAAACATATCCAATAGCTTTTTTTGCACCGATTGTCGGGATTTCATCATCCACCATATGATCAAAGACTGTTTTTTGCGAAAACATGTCTTGGCATCCCGAATAACCCATAAACACCACCAATTGGGCGGTTTCAATCAAACCACGAAACTCGTATGTGGAACGCACATTTTTTAACAAGTGTATTTTCTCCTCTTCTCTCTCTCTGTTTTGTATAGGAGACATGAATACATGGTCCCATAGCCACATAATACAAGACCTCAGTCAGTGCTGTAGGATACCACCCAACACTAATGAATAAATGTGGTGTTTACGTAGTGAAACAGGTCGTTGTTTTAGTTTCTGGTTCTATTTGTTAATCTTGATTTGGCTTTAACCTCGCATGTATAATCATAATAATAATATATATCTATCTAATCTCTATACAATAGCCGAGATTTATAGGCCCGTAGCGCCTTAGCTATTGGCCTCGATAATCGCTTTTACAAATGTCCGCTGATCACTGTGGCCCAACCATACATAAACCATTTTGCATCATTTCAAGATATGCCAGCAGATCAGGATCAGCGCTTTCCCTTATCACAAACATACATCGAGATTACCATCGCAGCCGGGACCAGCTTCCCAAATATCGCTGGGTAAATCGAACAACCAGCGTTAATTTCTGTCCAGGGACAATTACATTATAGCTGAATCGCACAGGGCTCGAACGCACGCCTATACTCATGGATGATCATACACTGGAGTCGAGCGCTTACCTTATTTGAGCTATACTTTGTTCGTCCTCGTATTTTGGGGTTGACGTCATGACGCGACTTGCATTCGCTCTAGCGTTTTGGATTGCGCCGTCCTATATACATATACTGATAATAATCGAGCGTGAATCGAAGCTCTTATAGACTAAACGCGTAATACACGTTTGAAAGCTTTGAAAATCTATAGGCTGACAGTCTTAAAGGTCCATGGACACGGCTGAGTAACTTTCTAATTTCTTTACATTTTCGACTCAACAGTATCCTGATCATATCGCACACAGATTTGTAAAAGTGAACAGCGGGAAAGTGTTAAACTGTCAAGGATAATATACCCTAACTGACAGGGCCTTTTCCTTGTCGCGAACGCGTATCAAGATTCTGGAGTTGGATTTGACCCCTTTAATGACTCCAGAGTACAAGTTGTAAACAAAGCTCACCCGTGGGCTAACCCGCACACGCACACTCTCCAGATACTAATTGACGGTGCGTTGGTCTGGGAACTTGATACGGAGCTATTCTGTTCTGATCTCTCTTGATCGGTAACGTCGCCGCTGTGCCACACCAAGAACAGGCAGAAACAAAAAACCAAACCCGCTCGACAAACAGCACAATTAATCGTTAATTTTAAAGGTCCATTGGACATGCTTTAATAAACATACTTATAATACCACCCGATTAAATTGGTTCCTTCATGAATGTATTGGGTCTCCATGTAAGATCCTGCAGAATCATACTTGGAGAAAACCGTATATTTGATAGAAATTGGGCATAATATCCTGTGTTTTTGGACCGCTTTCAAAGGAACTTCCAAAACGAAAGTGATTATCGCTGCTGGCAGCGATGACCCTGAAGTGACGAAGCCCGATTTAACAATACGCGTAACGCGTAACGCGTCATGAATCGTCATCGTGGAACGGACTTGCTAGTAACCAGTTTTCTTGCATACGTACAGCTACACAGTTTGACTTCCTCGAGGTATATGCGTCGTACGTGTTGTATCATATGCAAGAGCTGGAATCTTTCAGTAGGCATATTTTTTTCTTGATTTGGAGCCCTTAAAATTACGATAATAATGTGCTGTATTGTCGACGGATGCACCATCGGCGACCGTGCCGACAAGGTGAATCAGAATAGAATAGCTTTATTCAATTCCCAGACACAGAAACCAACATAGGAAGATATCTTGTGTTCGTGCGTTAGCCCACGTGAAGCTGTGTTTACAACTTGTTTACTCTGACGTCATTAACGGGGTCAATCCAACTCCAGCATCTTGATACGCGGTCGCGAAAACAGGAAGTCCCTGTCAGTTAGGGTATATTTATCCTTGAAATTTAACACTTTCCTGATATTCACTTTTAAAAATTCTGTGTTGCGATATGACCAGGTACTTTTGAGGTTACGAACATGTAGAAATTAATAAATGTCTACTCAGCCGTTTCCATGGACCTTTAAGCACCAATTCAAGAAAAATTATGCCATATGATACAACACTTACGACGCTATACCGAGAGAAGTCACTTACTGTGTTTACGTATGCAAGAAAAACTGGGCCACGCGCACACTTCCTTCCACGATGCATCATGACGCGTATCGCGTATCGCGATTTGTTACTCGAGTCACTTCTGGGTCCCACGCTTGCCAGCGTCGATAACACTTTCATTTTGGAATTTCCCTTTGAAAGCTTGTCCAAAACACATGCCATTATGCCCGATTTCTATCAAATAAATCCGTTTCTTCTCATTACTGCCTCATGCAGATTTCACATGCCCCAATACATACTATGAATACACCCTTTTTTGGTGGTATTATAAGTATTGTTTACAGCTGGTTTAAAGCATGTCCATTGGACCTTTAAAAATGAACCGACCATCATTTGATCCCCCTTTTCGTCTTTACCATTTAACTCCTACGGCTATAAAATCGACGAGAACCCGTACAAAAATATGTAATTTAATTTGTAGTCCGCTATTCACAATTTATTTAATTTTCATTCTCCATTCGTTGGATATTTTTTGGTCTCGCAAATTTATTTTTTATGTACTTGTTTACTACATTAAACCTATGATAATGTTTGTGCTGTTTTTAAAATTATCATGAATACACTCAACAAGAACTAAATAATATTTTAAAATAAAATTTGCACCAATCGATTTCTTCAGGGA
Source organism: Ophioderma brevispina (assembly GCA_023653785.1). Classification (NCBI taxonomy): domain Eukaryota; kingdom Metazoa; phylum Echinodermata; class Ophiuroidea; order Amphilepidida; family Ophiodermatidae; genus Ophioderma; species Ophioderma brevispina. Next base: position 68,214 of record JAMKCH010033797.1, on the reverse strand, counting down.
GGGCGGCCAGAAATCCTAATTTTTAAATCCTAAATTAGACGTTGCCATTGTGTTTAACACGTAAAAGCGAGAATCTTGACGAACCTTCTGATTTTTTTGTATAATTATTTGTCAGTGCTGGTTGGATTACGCAAACAAACATTTTTTGACCAAAGCTGTCCTACTATTCGGATATTGAATAGAAGAATAAATACGACTTAAACCGGGGGTGGGGGGGGGGGTGGGCGACACGATCTGCTGATTTGGCATTTGTGATTTCAACCAGGTTCCAAACGGTAATTTATGGAATTCTTGTCCTTACCTTTTGGCAAATGTGAACAGCATGAAGTGAATCGGAGCGCTCGCTTCTAAGGGTTCTAACGCATCATATTAGATAATAATCAAACAACCCACTAATGAGTAGTCATAAATACTATAACGTCAGGATTGTGCCGACCGACGAATATTTTCGTCGACAAAATTTATATTAGTATCTGATCTGACACAATATGGTTGAATGGTGTATAAGATCACGGTTTAAACCTGCTATGATAACGACTATATTGCGATTTTGAGGTTTCGTTTTTGATATTTGATAGTTCTTCCCGTGTGAAGTAATCATCGTCTAGAGGATTCATCGTCCGGGCTCCATAGACGACAAGGGATAAAGCGTGAAACAATGCCTGCGTGAAGAGTCCACTGAATCGATTGCCATATTGTTTCACCATTGTTACGCCGGCGGTGAGCCCGTAGACTGGTAATCCTCCTGCCACACGTGTCAGATTTAAGTGGTTCAAGGAACCATCACCCTCTATTGGCTATTTAAAAAAATCCTATAACTTTTGGGGTGGGGGGATCGAGAGTGTAAGCTAGCCAGAGCAAGTAACCGCGAAAGACTAAATTCGTTGGTTGGGTAAGACTAATTCGGCCTTTTCTTTTACTTTGAAGACTGTGCTTGGGGTGTTATATGAGCAAGAATCGCCCGTCACTGCAAAATTGGATTCGGCTAAACTCTCTTGTACGCCCTAATCCGAATCATTATTGCTAAGAGTGAGCAGGAGGAGGATACGAGTTCTCTCAAATTGCACTGGCTCAGTGTAGACCACCTACTGAGGACGTTTTCGAAGTTTTTATCGGCCAACAAGTCAAATGAAAACGGCAAACCTGTTTTTAAACATATTTGCTATCGTAATCGTCCCTATAGAAACCATGCTTTGATTTCTGTTCGTATACTCTACATCATGCATCTTATTAACTAAAAATGACGTATTGGGCTTATTTAACTTCGGGTGTGATCTAATATATTGGTGAGCATTCAAAATATATTAAAAAAACCTCCGGGTTCGAGAAAAAAATGGGAGCGCTTCTTCTGGAAATGACCTCATGTCTCTTAACATTTCCGATCATTTCCCACCTTTGCAGCATGACATTGTAAGTTCTATACCATGAACCCCCTGAAAAGTATACCAAGAAGATTTGTCCCAGGTTTTGTCACCCTTCTTTAATCGTTTGGTCATCTAGGAGAGGTGGTTTATGGTATGTACGACTGGCAATTTAATTAGTTTTGACGACGTAGATTTATTTTGAGCACATTGCATATTCTGCGTGTAACAATTAAATTTAAAAATAACCTTTTCTGTAAAAACGTAGCAATGTAATTTATGAGGTAGGACACAATTGCCCTTGGGTTTAAAAGCAGCACTAACTTTGTCAATCTGCTTTTTTATGCGCTTTTCGATTGTTTTTTTTAAACTGCTGTTTAAAAATAATTCATAATAAAATATGAATAATGGGAACTAACCAAAGTACTCCACTGGCTGTTGTTTTCTAACAGATGATGTTTGATGTAGCTTGATGCCCTATGCGTATGAACCAACTCAAGAATTAAAGTCTCATTTCTGCTCACCATTGAAACTAACACGATGGTCCTGGAATAGGTGTCACCGGTTAAATGACAAATGTCAAAATGTATGGGTGTGTGTGTGTGTGTGTGGGGGGGGGGGGCGGTGGAGGAAGGTAAACAGGGGTCATCTCAATCCAGGCGCGTACGTAGGGGTGCGGGGTGGGATCCACCTTTCGGATTTTCTTAAAAAAAACCAAAATTAGAGAAATTTTGACATAAAGGCACGTTTGGTGATGAGATGTTTCAAAAAGTCCAAAAAAGGACTATTTGGATGGATTGTTCGCACCTCCAAATAAATCTGCATACGACCATACAGCATAAAATATGCCTCCTTGCGGCGGCATCTTGGACACTAAATGTTTTAATCGTGGATGAAATTTCTATCTGTAATGAAATATAATGGCGGTTTCCATAAAACAATGGCGGCCATTTTGATTGGGCAGGGACAGGCTACGTACAGCTTTCGGGGTAGGAACCTACCTAATTCCTAGGCAGGGGGAGAAACCCTCAAGGGATATATGGGAAAAATTAATCACCAATGAGTGCAACGAACCGAAATCTGCTGATGGCAGCTTATGAACTATACTATGTAACCTAGAAAGTAACAATAAACTCCCACACAAGTCTCACAAGGTGTGCCTGGTATGTCGACTATACGACCAGTATTTTGGGTATCAGTGTAAGAGATTTGTTTGTTCGTACATCATTCGCTTTTTTTTTTTTTTTTTTTTTTTTTGGTGTCGTAAAATATCGCGCGGATCATGGATTTAGACTACGGCCATAAGCGGGTTTGGTTACACAGATTCTATTATAACACTAGATAGCGTTCGCCCTATTGAAGATAGGCGGCCCGTACCGTGTTTGAAAATTATAAAATATTCAGTACGGTCATCCATTCGAAACAAGCCGCCGTACGCGCATGCGCCGTAACCTGTAGGCCTGGAAAACGGTACATCGTTCTATGCAAATGTGAATATAGAATAAATTGGTACACCACGCTATGTAAATCAGGGAAATATATGAATAAATTGGTACACCACGCTATGGAAATAAGTCCGCACTGCGGGAAAAAGATGGTTACGGCTTTTGAGCTGGCGTTCGATCTCTAGTGTTATTAGAAAATCGTGGTGGTAGTAAGGCGCGCTAATGCTGCGCAGCACATCCATTAATTTACTTTGTACTTCTAGCGTTGGCATCACAGATATATAAAAAGGAGATCCCGGTCTGACCGCCATTGTTTGTCCGGCATGGACGCGCTATTGGGGGTAGTCGTAAAGTTCGCAAATGCATTTTACGCGTCTCGGAATCTTTCTTTAGCGTATGCGTGGCAGGTTTCAGCGTTAACTGCAAAAGCGGTCTGTGGTACGCACCCCCATGCATGTCGACAAAAACACATCATGTTATTTTTATGATAAATTATCAAAGAATATAGTAGAGTTCACACTGTAGAGAAGCTGTGATTGTGCAAGGCCGGACCCGGCTTCAGTCTGGTCGTCGACATGATTTCTACATAATCAGCGGTCTTTTCTTGTCTAGAGTCGGGCAAGAGCTAATTTACGTTTGGATAGGAACGTGATCTGAAGAAAAAAAATACAAAACGAAGTTATGTCAGCAATCCCCTTAAAGTTGAAAGCACAAAAAACTCGGCAAGTTGAGTCCTCAAGTATATAAAAAGGAACCGGATTTAGAGAACATGCACTGTTGAAAAAAAAAATGGTAAATTTTACATATTACGGACGTACATTTCTGCCACCAAAATACGGTAAAAGCGTCAGTATAATATTGTAAAAAAGAATTAAATCATAAAAAACACTAAAATTGTTATTCGTGAAGGTGATTGGGTTACGTTAGCTGCGCGCACCGGTCCCCAAGCAGATATGTCTGCCAAAATTGTGACTTGTCGTTCCTAGCTGTTCGCGCGCGCGTAAAAACCACCCTGCGTACCTGTGGCGATCTTCCGAAGATAGCAAGCACGCTTGGCCCTTGACCTGTTTCAATGAAGTACATGTAGTAGGCCTATGTGCTGTTAACGATTGAATGCATTATTAAACAAACTTGAGTCAAAGATTATGCTACTTATACCGAGCAATGAGTAACTTAAAATATCCTTTTTTTCCGAAAATAAGCAGCTTCTCTCCTGATTTTCAACAAACTTTTCAATGTCGTATCGGAAAGTGTGTGTTCTTATTAATTTCTATATCAGGACCCCGATTGAAATGGTCAGGACTCAGAAATGTCTAATGAATACATCTCAGATGACAAGGAGTATTTGTTTTCCAACAAAATTTTCACCCTATTCGGTCTTATAGAGAGTGTTGAATGCCAAAAACATGATGATAAATATGCCCTTATATAGGTTGCGTGAAGAAAATATCCCTTGTCATTTACGAATTTCCGGCAGTAAGTAAAGGACGATCCTTAATTTTGCCTAGAATATCCGACCATTTATAGACATTTTGTCAGTATCAAACAGCAAATGTGGCTTTTTATGGAAAAGGTAATTTACTAAAAAGAAGGATAATTCAGGTAACTTACGGCAGGAAATGACCGCAAAATAAAAGATATATGATGATCTTTTCGTGAAGATTTAAAAATGTTTAAAAACCCCCAAAATTTTAAAAACATGAAGAAGTGATGCAAATCTTAAATCACCATTCAACTGATACTAAGGCTTTATTTTAACATTTTAGCTGTGATTTCTCTCCAAAGCAAAAAACCAGCAGAATTTGTGGCCCAGCGGCATTGCAGCATAGTGGCCGACAACTTGGGATCAAAAGATGACTAGCGAAGGCTCATATAGGCCATGTATTTTTAAGTTTCCAATGACAACTTTTATTATTATCGGTTTACCTTCGTAAAAGGAACGATTTTAATAAACAGCATTAGAAAATTGCTAAGATTAATAGGTAGGTTATATTCGTCCTGCAATTACTGGTTCAGAGTTTCCTACACGCTTAAAATGCATTCAAAAGCCGAAAATCGGACATGACCTTGCTTCCACTTTCTCACATTTCAATAAACCCTTTTCTTACTAGTCTTTTTATTGAATCTCATCATACATCACAAACAAACATATCAAAAATAAAGAAGGAACAAACAATGCTCATAAGTTTTAATCAGGGCGAACATTCTGCGTGCCTGTTTTTGTTCGAGTGTCAGCTAAAGAGTTTGCCATGGTGAGACTTGTGGCGTTTTACGCACCCTCAATATGGCGTTGGATCTAGACTACTAAAAATGCCTATTTCGGAAAATAACAGAAAACGTAGTCGGTGACCCCTACTTTTTTTCTTAGTAATCGCAGATCTTTAGTGCGCAACTTTTATAAAATTTAGGACAAAAGTTTATCGAACGATTTTTTTTTAATTTTCAAAAATGTCCATGAAAATGATTTTCCATAGTACGGGTGTACAAATTTTTGGAAAATAGGTGTTTTTATTAGAATTTTTCTCAAAAACGATATCGGTGACCCCATATTTTTATTTCTGAAATTTGACATCGATGAAAGTTCATTATACGAATCTTCAAATCTATCGAACCTGGGATCTATCGTGACACAATAACCTTACGTATTACAGAGTGTAATGTAGTGCTCAACTCACTCGATACCACATTGTTTTCACGGATGGCTGATAAACACGACTCAAAAGACTTGAAGAAACGGACAAGCAAATGATACTGACAAACTAATCCAGGAATTATGCTCAGATAGTACTTTACTGACTTAAAAAACCCCTTGTATGTGCACAAATAGAGCTTATATGAATTGTTCTTTCTTATAATTTGAACTCGTAAAAGACGATATCGAAACTCACGTCCTATAACTGGGCAGCGCCATGTTATCAACAAAGTTTTACCCATACAGAGTTTTGAGAACATGTATCGAATGAAAAACCAAAAACACTGATTCCGGGGGGGGCACCCCCCTCACCAACTAAGTACACTGTTAAAAATTCCCGTAAATTAAAAAAAAAAAAAAAAAATTTCCGTAAATTACGAAAAATTCTGTTTGAAAACAAATAAAAATAAAAACAAAAAAACATAAAAATAGCTAAAAATGTTAATTACGGAAATATTTCAAAAATTTTGGTTCCATAATTTTAAAGTACGGAAAAATTCTGTTAAATACATATTTTTTCCATAATATGACGACATAATTCTGTAAACATTACTGCAAAGTTCCGTTAATTGACAGAAATTTCTGTAAATTTACCCTGACAATAATTGATGAAATACTGCTGCCACAAGATTTCCGTAAATTTAGGGACATTTTTTTAACAGTTGTGAACTTTTTTTAATGGTTTAACCCGTAAATTTGTTGTAAAATCTACAATCAAACCTGCTCAAAACGGTAAAATTTGCATTGCCGTATTTGTTGGACAGAATGGATGACTGTATAATACCGTGAATTTCCAGTTTATGCACTCTGTATTAGGCAATTCACAACAGTATTTGATATTGACATTATTTAAATTAATAAGAGCGACCATTTTCAATTTTATTCATAATAGGCCTTAAAATTTAACATAAAATACACTTTCTGTATTTCCAAAATACCGCAAAATACGGCTTCTATAGCCTTTGTTATAAGGTATGTGACAATAAATTTAAGGGTAATTTTAAACCGGTAGGTTCTTACCGTCTAAAATTGATTTTTTTCAAATTAATAAGGCCCTCATGATAAACGCATTATTGGAAAAAAAAACGTTAGGTGAACTTTGCTGAATGTACTAATATTATTTCAAATCACATGAAAGCTTTTAACAGCCGTGACACTTCCCCAAATCAAGACAACGATTTGTCAACAGCCGTTTTAAACTGTATAAAAAACCAAAAACATGCGGGATTACGGAAATACCGTAAATTTTCCGTTTTACGGAGAAGTAAAAACTGGTTTAATAGGACAGCCATGTATTTTCAACTTGTCCGATTTTGCTCTTAACTGGGAGTGTATAGCATCAGTAATAATATGGCTGTTCTACGTGAAACAGGACATGCAATTTACAAAAATAAACACACGACGGGTCGGCTCAGCTCCGTAAATATAAATAACACATATTTACCTCAATTTTAGGCCATTGCATTTTTTGCGGTGACGTCTTTAAGTATAGCTTACGTGTTGCTCTGCTGGGGTCGATTGTATTACGTATAAGAATATTAATTGTAAAAAAACCCTCCAAAAGCTCGTGGCAAAGTGGCTATAATATAAACACATATTCATCTTCAGAATTTCAGTTCATATTAAAGGGGGGGACCCGATCGACAACATCGCACCCCCCTCCCCCCCCCCCCCCACACACACACACACTTACTTATCAAATTGAGATTTTTTATCAGAAGGAATTTCAAAATTTCTACTCGTGATCCCAATGGAAAGGTAAAAGCTTGGAAATGATTTCCTTGATCGGAAGGCGGAATTAAACCCGCGAGCCAACTTTCGTTATTCGTGCCGGCAAATCTTTACGCAACCACTGCGGTTGAGTTTAGACTAAGATGGCTTCACGGTAATACGCAGGACTGAGTTTCGTTACTTCGCGTGTTCTCGGAAAAAACACGAATACCCCCAATAGCGTTATTTGTGGTGACAAAGATTTTGTACAGGCCGGTATAGGCAGGACGGTCTCCTTTTCTATATATGTGGGTTGGCATATAGTTTGTCTCATCTTAAGTGGAAGGTGACGTCACGCGGCTTTAAGTTGCGCACACATGAATCGCGGGCGCAATGCTGGAATCAGAGCATGCCCGCACGCGAATAAAAGCGGCACGATCGAGACGCTAGGGGAATGCAAAGCGCATAATGACGTAACCTTCAACTTAGATGAGACAAAGTATAGTGGATTGTACATGCGCGCGCGCGCGCGCGTGTGCGCGTGTGTGGGGGGTGAGTGAGGTGCTGTCCTGGGAAGGAAATCGTTTTTCCTCGGAAGTTTTACATATATCGATAATTTGAGTATTATTTGTCATAACAAGAGGTGGTTATTTTGATGTTCTTCGTAATGGTTGTCATACACGTATTGTGTGGGTGTGTAGGCTATTTGTGTGATAATCGGAAATATCATTTGCATTACAAAATGTTATTTCAGTAGTATGAATATTTTCCAATAAGAGGCAACCGTGGGATAGAAATCGCCATAATGAGAGAAATTGATGTGTGTGCCTCGACCTGATAAGAACTAAGCCCTAAATATGTCTATATCTGTTTAAAGTGTTGATAGAAGGAAGTGCGACAACGATTTCGAATCCTCATGGGTTTTGGCATACAATGCTCGCAGAAGCATGGAGACGGCATGGAACCAGTCGGCGCTTTTGAGTATATTCGTCTAATACAAAAACTTCAGGATTGTGGATACGAAAATGTGAGTGCAACAAAAGCCAATTACAACTTTGTAGAATTGGCCGGTGTGAAAAGCGATATAGTCCGACGGGAGCCATAGTCCGGGCTCCATAGCGATAACGGAATAAAGCGTGAAACTAATGTGCGTGACGAGTCAATTGAATCGAGTGCCCAATTCTTTCACCGTTGTAGCCGGGCTATGATTACGGCGGACTATAATGGGTGATCTTCGCTAAGTGTCTACTTTCGTGTCCCGCTACTTACTCAACTATAAATGAAAAAAAAAAAAATACAATCTGAAATATTATTTTGTGGTTTGTCTGCTAAAATATGATCTTTTCTTATAAAAAATTATTAAAAAACCTTTATTTTTTTCTTTTTTCAATGTTGTTATTTTTCCTAATGCAAACCCCCCGAAAACCTCGAAAACCCTATGTCCCTATGGTTACGCTTAAATTACAATTGTCATTATTTATTTGGTAGTAAATTTTTACTTTTTGGAAATACTCTTGATTCACAAGTATGAGATGGAACATATCCTATCTATCAAATAATGCCATAATGCATAATTAAATCCTAATTTACCATTTTTTCAAAAAAGTATGTCCCTGGATTTTAGTCATTTCCGGAACGAAATTTGAAGGGCATTCATAAAATTGAAAACACGAATCCAAAAATTAACCTGCTCAATAAGTACCTGCACGAATTGACTAATTGGCACCACATCAATTTATCTCCGGCATCTCTGATGAATATCCATCAAAATACAGACTTTTACAAAAATTGACGGGCAGCGTACCTTTATCAGCGTCATTTCCGTTGTAACGTGTATAACACTATAAATATAGGAAAGTTAATGTCATTTTGATTGGCAGTGCAAACAGCATTGGTGACTGACCCTAATATACAACCCAATCACGCAAGGCATCGCCCTCGGGAGACGATTATACTTGTCTAAATGTTTGAACCATCATTTCCATACGGTAACTTCCGCAACGTTTTACCGTTCGGAAATATTCTTGACCTTTCACGTTTCATATGGCAATAAAATATGAGTCATAATCAATATGGTTTTCCATTTGAAATATCCTCCCTCAAAATGGTTCTCATTTTTGCTCAGATTATTGAGGAGACGTAGTATAATTTACTCGCTGGACATTTACTGTCTGATTGTCATTCCCGTAACAAATAGTGTTACGGAAATGACTTTTAATGGTTTTCCTATGCTACAACACTGAATTAGAGTCGCATTCAAATTATTTGAGGCCTCTAAAGATCGCGCCGATGCTCATTCTAGTACTTTGGTGCACTAGTGTGAACCACATTCCAAGAAACAAACTTCTGTAATTTGAAAAACTTTTTTCTTTTTTTCATTTTTTAAAGCAAAAGTTAGGACACTTGCAAAGAATTCAACCAATTACTTTAACCGGATTCACGAAAGAATATTAGGTATGACATGTCTTAATACCCCGATACTTCACACAGGCAACGGCGCGATTGTTGTTAGAATCTCCAGTAGTCAGACGAGTAAGTCGAGCCCACGTGGACACATGTTAGAAATCTGTCATGACCTTATTATATGAGGACATGTCAAAACTCAGTACCTCATATATAATTTCAGAATCGCCTTGGTTTTTCAGTTGATTCCAAATTACCGAAAAATCTGAAGGTCCTTGTTCCGTGACACTTTTAGGCTACAATAAAATTGCGAAAATTAAGTTACAGTGCTAAGTTTTCCATTGAAATTGTTAGAAAGAAGTATCCCTCAATTGCTCAGAGGAATCTGGCCCCAGGAACAGGAGTTTATTCAGCTGAAATTGGTACAAAAGGTTTGACTTGGCTTGGTGGTCAAAGTTCAAATTGCTTATAGCCTGGTCACTCCGGTGCAAAAAGAATAGGGTGGAAAAAATATGGTAATACAGGGGTATATTCTATGTATTGTTAATTGTAATTCTTGCTTAGTAGTTGTTTGAAAAGACAATTTTGTATCCAGCGGCTCCAAAATAGTGACCTCTGCTTTTATATGTTCGACCAATAACCGTGACCATATAACAGCCATGATCTCAATGCATGAGTTCAAAAATTGTATGCCAACAAATGAATCAATGGCCAGGGTCATAGTATCTCTCTGATTTTCTGTCTTCATATCACATTCATATTTTAACTCCCAGTAAAGCAAGTTCGGTTACAACTACCTCTGACAACAGCTCTTCATCCCCGATTTTTGTAATTAAAGACTCTTGAGTTGTAGATCTAGTTGTGCTTATCATCTCTTCCAATTTGCATGACCACGAATGTTTAGTTTTCTATGTTATAGAATATTGTTTGAGCCCTTAATTGCTACATGGCTATCGTTAATCGTCCCCATAGAAACGCACCTTTGAATTTTCGTCGTGCACGACAGAAAATCTTAAATAATCATATCTCGGTGATATTTTTGCATAGCGGACGGCGGGTGATCTGCTCCCACGAAACCCGGATAAAGTAGGAAATTTTTCATATTAGGATACGTACAGATTTGAAATGCTGATAAAACAAGCTTGGAAATGATGTATCACATGTAAAAATTACACTTCCTTTTGTCCATCAACAATCAATATTTGTCTAGGATATTCTTTTGTTTTCTATTGATTTTATCCAAGTTCATTGAGCTCTTTCTCCTTAAGTAATCTGGCGACTTTGTCCGGGTTTTGTGGAGCAGGTTTGTCTCTTAAACATGTCTCTGATTGACTAAATAAGTGCAGGTGCCCAACAGCCACTGATTTCTTCGTTGTATCGCTAATAATAACTCAAAACCAGCCTTTCCATTATCATCTTTATTATTATCAACAATATTATTTTCCTAATTCAGTCAACATGGTATAGTTTTGCGAAGCATTCGGTTCAACTGAATTACCCATCATAGCTAAATGGACACTAGACGATGGTTTTTCTTTCATAATGTTGAAACCGGTTTTTTTCAGGTAAGTCTGCTCCAACCAGAAACTATACTATTTGCAAAATGTATTTTCTTTGTTATTTACTTAATTAATTTATTTAAATAATTAAGTATTGGTAGTAGTTTGTTTGCTCGTATCCACAAGTTTTAAAATGGGCTTTGTGGTGGTGTCAGGATTTGTTCAGCTAGTGTGCTGATCCGGGGCCGCGTGTATCCATGATACGGACGCTCCTAACATGGCCCGCATTGGTAATAGTAATTCAATGTTAGTCACATGAGAATTATGCATGTTGGTAATTGAAAGTAGGCAACTGCAGCACGTGAAAGAGAACCAACTTTGATGTATAAATTTAATGTTACGATACATTTTGCACATGTTCAATATAAGATAATGGAAGGATAATCGAAGAAGCCGCATCTTGTTTCACAATATCTTATTATTCTTCTTTAAACATGTTAAATGCGGTTTTAAAATGTGAGAAAACAATATTTTACATATAAATGACAAATTAATACTAATTATTATTAAGTCCTAGAAAAATGTGTTCAGTGAAACATACCATTTCTTGGCCAAAAGTACTTTCATTTAAAGTTTTCATTGGTTTTCAGGGCTAAGTTCTTTTATTTCCGTGATTCGGGGTACAGCTCGAGTTCTGCTCCTATTGGCAATTTTGGGCAGAGGTATTGGAATTTTTCTACGCAGAGCGTAAACGTAAGTTTTGATTTCTTATCGAAGAAGCTGTCTGTATAAATAACACAGCGTCAAAATACATGCGATTTAATCTAGTACGCGTTTTGACAAATGTGTTCGTGAACTTGGCGATGGTAAAGAATATAAAAAGAGGGACGAATATCCGTGAAAGCCATTAGAATAAAAAGTGGACTGTAATACCGTAACTTAACGAAAATAGAATTATATATGTATGTTAAATAAAATAGGATTATGTCAAGTATTGGATGTAACCGAACATCCTTGCTCCTTGTGACTTTGAACGATTTGATAACGTTTCGGCCTTTTACTATTATTATTTGGCGTTTTAATTTGGTACCAGTGAATATCTATGGTCCTCCTCTTTACATTTATATTGGAATAAATACCAACATATCTATATAGTATGACATCTTAATGACATCATAAAATCCGCAAGTCGCAAAATTGTCAATTTCCACAGACATAGTGTAAAATAGGCGACAATTCAATTTTGCGTCCAAATGCGGTATTCAGTGTTTTATATAAACAAATTAGTTTTAGAGCCATACTGTGCAGAATAATATTTTATAAAGTGTACCATATAATTTGTCTTGGGTGGCCACCACCCCTCATACCTATCGAGTTAGTGCATATCGCCTGACCAGGTGTAACTTCACATAGTTTCGCTAAATTGACCGGGAAATGATATCATAATTTGCAGCAGCGGGTGCCGGGGGATGCACGGCCCCTCTTTGAAAGCGGAGGGATGGCCCCCCCCCCCACGCGCAACCACTTTTAGAATGTTTTTTGATGATCACGGTCAGGCTTATCATAGCTGACACGAGATAAACAGTAGTAAAGAATGAAGATTGCTTAGAAAAGTGCCAAATGGACCTAAACTTTGAAAATCCGTCCATTGCCGCCGCAGTTACAATGAGCTTTTTACGAAAGCTTTCAAAAGTTTTTGCAGCACCCAATAGTTCGGAGCGTTAATTTTAGGGGTTAAACGGCGTAAGCAAATGCTGAATTTGACCCCAAATCACCATAACAATGTCCCCAAATCTTGAAATCACTATAGTTTACCTCACCATTATCATAGGTTGATGCCGCGGGTGAAAAGGAGAAGGGTACAATTCTCTTTTCACCCAACTCCATGCTGAATCCCTACCCGTTCTAAAATGATTTTTAATTTTAATGAAAACATGAGTTGCATTTGTATTGGAATTACCAGTTTGTGCAATATCGTCATATATATATGTGTTAGGCTTCAACGTGGGGAGGCAATCCCCTCCGTGATGGGGCCAGTGGAAACCTCTTTGCTAAAACCAACCCATAGGCACTCCTATAAGCAGCTGACGCCGTACGTCAATGATCATTTTGGTATCCAAATTGGTTTGAGTGACATTGCATTCATCTCGATCCACTCAGAGCCTTTTACATCACCGCTTCTATTCCTTTACTAACCCCACTATGTCACAAACACAAGTGCCACACAGGACATATTTGTTTGCTATTTGTAAAATAACGGATTATAACCATGATTGCTGATTTCTACCTTTAATTTGTTTTACTCGCAGCGACAGAACCAGTTTCAATGGCCTGAACACCAGAACAAACATGAATGTTATAATCAAATCACAGGTCAAAATCCGGACAAGGTGCCAAAGCTACAGTAGCAGGCCCTCGTAGGTGATGACGACCAAGGTCCCAAAGGTGACAGATTCAGGCAAATCCAAAAGTACAGATAAAGTGCGCCTAGCAACCGAACCAGTACGTGAGGAGGGCGATGCAAGGATCCGATCCTGGGACTGGTGATTCGAAGGTGATAAACCATAGGAAATGTAATTTATAACTTAGATAAGACCAATTAATGAGAATTAGTATTCAATCCTACTCTAGTATTGCAACTGGTTAAACATTTTTTTTTGTGTTATATCCTAAACTTTTCAGAGGATAATGCATCAAAGGTAGAGGATAAAATTAGCATGGGGGTACTGTAAAAAATACAGCGTTCACCGTACGCATGGTCGTCTCCCGGCGCGGTTTGTGAATGAGGGACCAAGGTCACTTGAAGGTCAAAGGTCACTGGAGGGTCACCAACACGTGGAACATACCCAATGACGCATTGTGACATAAAAATTGATGGACAGAATGGTGGAAAACTGGGCAATTAAGGTTAACCACCAATGTTGACCACACACATACACGCACACACACACGCACACGCAACACACAGCACACACAACACACCCCCCACACACTATACTACTAACTCCATTTCCGCCTACTCCATGCGGTGACGTCAGCGCGAGATTGATGGTCGCATCATTCAGCTCGCGCGAATGGCTTAAAGCGACTGCGACGTATCTTGACCGCTTGCGTAAAGGCTGTGTCAAGGTTATGACATGCACTGCACGGAGGTAGATAAATGGACTATACAAGGCAAATATGTTGTGTACCCCTCTTACAATGACACAAATGGGTTGGGTGGAAGATTGTACAGGTCAAAAATCAAATAGATCTAACTTGGTTGTTTCTAAACCTACATCTACAGTCATGTGATTGTAAAAGGTAAGTTTGCCCTCTATACGGTCCATTAGTTTTCAGGTTATAGGTTCATAATGGTTCAAAGGTCATCGAAACGTAATTTTTTAGAGTGGTCCGATTTTTCACAAAATAATAACAAAATGACTTGTAGTCAATCCCACATTCCGACAATATATATTTTTGCTTTTAACATTTGACATTTTTCACCCCTAATTATGTAACCAATTGGCAAAGGATGCAGTATTATTTTTCTCGCTTTAGTTCATTTAAAAGAATTTTAGACATTTCGAAAAGAATCGAAGCACGTTTTGACACTTCTGCCCAAGGATGACCTAAACCTTGGCTGTCTTACAAAGCTATAGCTCACAGTTCAGGCAAACCTTTGCGTGGCCGCCAGAATAGCTTAAAATAAGACAAATCGAGAAAATAGGCAAGAGAAAAGGGGGAAATTAAAAGCACGCAAACAATTATCTGAAAACAAATAAGAGATTCCATAAAGAAAGTGGCGTGGTCTTAGTTAACAAGCTTACCTCCAGAGCAAAGGCCCTCGGTACTAAGGCATCGGGCCTCTTGCTAGATTTATTCGGGAACATATTCTGAGAATTCCATTTTAAACAGCTCTTGATTAAAACCTATAACACTTTCTTCCTGATTGCTTGACACGGCAAAGGAACATGAAATTTGCAGTTCCCGGTGTTTTTCGTAGTGTGTTTGAATATTTCAACATGGCGCTGTTTGTGCTGCTGCCTCTACGTTTGTTCCTGTCAATTCTCTACAATTTGGCCCTACCATGCCTACAGGCCACGATTTGCGATTAAATACACCGTGATATTATTTATTGTTATTTAAAAAAAAGAAAACAAAAGATGAATCAACCTATCGCATGACACTTAGAGCCCGGGAGTTACAACCTATTTTGCCATAGACCCATTTCTATTGAATGATATACTTTAGAAGCTTTGGAGAAGTGCGTAATCGTGGGAATTAATCACCGGGATGTTATCACGTGTATTCAATACGGAATAGCCATATCTCGTTTTAACAATCCTAAGCGGCACAATTCTTTTCTCATTGAAAAACGTGTTCCCACGAATACGCACCCACCTGTTTGTGCGACCCCAAAACACTTTCGTCTTGTTTACTAAGGGACAAATCAATACTCAGCCGGGGGGTGTTTTCCGGTTCTGCCTGGTCCCAGGCGGGTTCATTTAACCGCTCAATCTTCTGAATTCTTTAATCCGATTAAGTAATTCATCCGAACTCAATGAAGGGAATGAACCGCGCGAACCGGGTAGAACCGAACAACGCCCGCCTCTGTATTGAATTCGTCCCTATAATATTGAGTCGAATAGACTGTGTAATGCTGACCGATCGGGTTGTTAAATTGAAATCAGTAAACTAACGTATATACATGGTTCTTTTTCGAAAGAGGAGCGCCTTTAATTTTTCAATAATTTCTATTCAGAATTATTGAAATGAACTTTTTGACCCGCTTCTTTCTAAGTCAATTTTACGACCTCATCTTAAGGGGGGGGAGTGGGGGTGGGGTCTGAATATATAAAAAATTGTTCCAATCAAGAAAATAGATAATGCAATGGTTAAATTGTGCAGATTGTAAGCTACAAAATGCATTTTTATTTCGATCGAAATCGGACATTTGGTTCCCGAGATATTGCTGATCCAGTGAAGCAGGTGTACGCAAATTTGCCAAAAATGTATCATCTCTATATGTTATCATGTTAAAAATTCAAAGGGTTATAGTTAAAATATTTTTAAAAGAACATTTTTATGAACTATTTAACGCATTATTTGGCTGAAGTTGAAGTACATAACTAGCCATATTATCCTTTCCATAATGTAATAATAAAGTTTGGTGATTTCATTTTTATGTATTTTATTGTTCCTCACCCTGTGATATGTAAGAAAATTATTGAAAAATTTAATTACAGGACAATGATGCACCTATTTCGATATTCCCTTTATTAATATTATGATAATTCAGTAAAATGAAATTTAAAAAAATTTGTCTAAATGTTTCGAGGTCTAACTCTTTTCGTTAAATAATACAAACATCCAAAACGAAACGACCGTGCTATGAACTGAATTTGGCACACAATTAAGCAATACAGTGCTAAGTGAACATGAAGCCGATTTTCAAAATTGTTGTTCCAAATTCAAATTACGCGATGATTACCCGATGGGTCGATTGCCGGTTGCCATGGTATCAAAAATGTGGCTTCATGGTTCACTGCCCTATTTACCTTCTTGCACATGTCATCACAAGTTTCGTCCCAGTAACATGTTTAGTTATTTAGTTTACATTCGTTCTAGTGTGTAGCCAATCAGAGGCCTTACGTGGTTTCCCATAGTCCCCAGAGGAACAATTGTCATGGATTTTAAAGACTTTGTTGACATGGGCTACAATATGAATATCTAACCTGTATATCCCACTATTTAGGAAAATAAATAAAAATCATCTCAGTTCACTGGCTTCAGACCCCATACCCTCCCTTAAGGGCGACCCCAAAAGAAAAATGCACTCACAGTGGGACAAAACCGACCCAACTGAGTTATCTGTTAATAGAATATTCTTAGTTTAGAGAAGAGGCTGAAAGGGGAGAGAGACAGAGAGATTGAGAAGAAAGAGATGAGAGAGAGAGAGAGAGAGAGGGAGTGAAGAGAGAGAGAGAGAGAGAGAGAGGGGAGAGAGAGAGTAGGCGAGAGAAACGTTGGCAACGAAAAAAAAAAAATAACAATTATCTTATTATTTTTGGCTATGTATATTATATGTTATGCCTTTTTTACCTATTTATTATGAGGTAACGAAGCAAAACACGTGTCAAAATCAGGACAAGTGCCAAGAACAACAGAAGCAGGCCCTCGAGCTGATGACGACCATGGTCCCAAAGTGACATGATCAAGGCACATCCAAAAGATACAGATAGAGTGCGCCAAACGTCCGAACCAGTACAGGAGGAGGGCGATGCAGAGGATAACCGATCCTGGGACTGGTGATTCCAAGGTTGACAACCCTAGGAATGGTATTTCTAATTTAGATAATGACAAATATTACGAAGTTTTAATTATAGAAAAAAAAAGAAATAAAACGTACGTGCAATGAAAGCAATTTTCCGCATTATGCAATACAAACATACATTTGTTTTTGGTCATTGTTTTTTTCTTTCATTGCAAATACTAACGTAAGTGGCCCTTACGTTGGTCTTGCAAAGACATATTTGTACCTTTTCATGCAAGACCAACGTAAGTTCTGCACTTGCGTTGGTTCTTTGCCCATTAACAACAAAATACTAATTTCACATACGTTCTATTTTGTATAAATAAATATTTAGTACTAGTATTATATAGGAAAATTATACATTTATATCATTCAAAGACATTTGTACCTATTCTTATACGGGGATAAAGTAGGACACACTCTGGCACTCACTATAGAAGCCAAATAGAAAAATGCAAAAATATTTCTTCCTGTAAAATTAGTCAAAAACGGCACTTAGTTAAATGAAATTTTTTGTGTTATCATACTAAACTTCACAGAATGTATCACAGCCCGGGAGTACAAACTATTGAGCCAGAGACCCCAGTTCGATTGAATGGAATAGACTTTAGAAGCTTTTGGAAGGGCGTAAATCGTGGGAAATCAGATCACGGGATGTATTCACGTGTATTCATACGGACTAAACCATATCTCGTTTTAAACAAAATCTAAGCGGCACAGTTTTTCTCATGAAAAACGTGTTCCCACGAATGTACAGCACTCCACCATGGTGTTGGGCGACACAAAACACTTTCGTCTGGTTTACTAAGGACGAATCCATACTTCACAAACGGACGGGCATTTTCCGGTTTGCCCGGTTCCAGGCCGGTCATTTAATCCGCTCAATCTTTGAATTCTTTAATCCGATTACGTAATCATCAAAATCAAATGAATTATTGAACCGCGCGGACAGGGGTTAGACCGAAAAACGCACGCAGTCTAGTATTGAATTCGTCCCTATAATAATTGAGTCGAATAGACTGTGTAATGCTGACCGATCGGGTTGTTAAATTGAAATCAGACGAACTAACGTATATACATTTTCTTTTCAGAAAGAGGAGCCTACTTATTTGTTCATAATTGCTATTCAGAATTATTGAAATGAAACTTTTTGACCCGCTTCTTTCTAAGTCAATTTTACGACCTCATTCTTAAGGGGGGGGGGATGGGGTCTGATATGATAAAAAATTGTTCCAATCAAGAAAATGAGCTATGCAATGGTGAAATTGTGCAGATTGTAATCTACAAAATGCTGTTTATTCGCTCGCAATCGGACATTTGTTCCCGAGATTGCTGGATCAAAGTGAAGCAGTGTGTACGCAAAAATTTGAAAAAAATGTATCAGCTCCTATATTTTTTCAGGTGAAAAATCAAAGGGGTTTATTTAAAATTTATTTTTAAAAAGATATTCTTTATGTGAACTATTTAACAATTTATTTTGGACTAAGTTGAAGTGACATCATAAATATCAGTTTCCTTTCCATAATTTAAAATAACGTACATGTTAATGGTGAGCATTCTTAGGTATTTATTGTTTCCTCACCCTGGGATTTTAAGAAAATTATTTTTAAAAATTAATTACAGACAAGGATGCACCTATTTTCGATGAGTCTTTCATTAATAATATGATAATTCAGATAAAATGAAATTAAAAAAAATGTGTCTAAATGTTTCGAGGTATAGAACTCGTCGGTAAAATAAGGCAAAACATCCAAACGAAAACGAACGTGCTATGAACATGAAATTTGGGCACTAACGTAACTGGCACTTACGTTGGTCTTGCCTTAAGAACATATTTGTACCTTTTCAAGGGCAAGACCAAACGTAGTGCGCACTGCGTTGGTCTGCATAACAACAAAATACTACAATTTCACATACGTTCTCTCTGGATAAATTAAATATTTAGTTACGTTTATCTAGGAGAAACTTATTAATTTTATATCATACAAATACATTTCCTATTCTATAACCTGGTTCATAAGTATGGACCACTCTGCACTACTATAGAAGCAAATAGAAAATGTTACAAAAAAATATTCTTCCTGTGCCCAAATTAGTCAAAAACATATGTTTTTAACCTGAAATTTTTTTTGGTTATCATTACTAAACTTTCACAGAATGTATCAGCCCGGGAGTTACAACAGAATTTTGCCAGAAGAGACCCCATTTCTATTGAAAATGATAGACTTTAGAAGCTTTTGGAGAAGTGCGTAATCGTGGGAATCAATCACCGGGATGTATTCAAGGGTTGTTGGGGTATTCAATACGGAATAACCATATCTCGTTTTAACAACATCTAAAGCGTCACAATTTCTTTTCTCATTGAAAACGTGTTCCCACCGAATACGCACTCCACATGGTGTTAGGGCGACCCCAAAACACTTTTGTCTTGTTACTAAGGGACCATCAATACTTTATTTATAACATTCGGCCGGTAACCAGGCGAAGCCCCAATAGTGACCACACACTAATATGAAGGGGTTCCCAAAACCTACATGCGAACAAAAATATAACCACAAACAAGAGGGAAAAATAATGAAAAACTCAGGGAGGACGAGACTAATGAAGCATGACAAACTGGCTAACAACAATGAGCCCGAACAGCTTGGGATTGAAAGCTAAGTAAGAAGGAGTATTGACAAATCATCTGGGAAGAGGGTTCCATAATGAGGATCATATGGGTATCTAGGACTTCTGACTAAGACTAAGACGGCGGAAAGGAGTTGAGAGTCCCAACTGTTAAGATTCCGGAGACCAGGCCGGTGATGGAGGGTAAAAGGATTAGGTGAGGAGCCAAGGTTTTAGAATCTGTACAGGTTACAATAGTAAGCAAACTCAGGCGTTTAGAGAGAAGGGGAAAGTTACATTTCATGAGAAGATCGTCATGAGAAATTCCAGTCTGTAGATGACACGGCAAGCAAACTGTTGGGTTGCCTCAACTCTATTGGTAAGTGTCTGGTTGAGTGGGTGATAGGTGATACATCCATATTCCCAGATAGGCGGACATAGCAGTATAAGATCGACGGTAACAAGGGTGGCACTATGGAAGGACCTGTGGAGAAAACCAATGGCTTTTCTGGCTTTCTTACACATGATCATATGGAGGTTTTCCAAGACAGATTACTGGAGATCCAAATCCAAGAAAATTTCACAGAAGTGACTCTTTCAATAGGCTTCCCATTCATGGAAAGGTAGGTCATAAAAGGGTCTCTTTTGGTGGAAACAACCATTGCTTTAGTCTTGGTGTCATTGGCTTTAGTAGGTTGGGCACAAACCATGATGATGGTATCGATATCAGTCATGGAATCAGCAAGATCAAGTTATTAAGAACGGTTTATAGAGGGTGGTATCATCATCATACAGAACGCAGGGCACTATCTGGGTAAAGGAAGAGCAGCAAAGATCATTGGCATATATAAGAAAAAGAAGAGGTCCAGACAGAGCCCTGGGGAACACCGGAAAGAACAGGCTGGATCTGAGAGACACCAGACAGCACGGTTTGGAAGCGGCTGGATAAGTATGACCTAAACCAGGACAGAAGAGGACCTGTAATTCCCACAGACCTAAGCTTCAGCAAGAGTGGACCATGAGGCACTTTATCAAAAGGTTTGGTCAGGTCAAATAGGCAACGGGCATGTTTTGTTATTTCTCAAGAGCTTGTACCAGTTCATGAAGAGCCGTGGATGAGGGCATCAGATGTAGAGGAGTTCGGAAGAAATACGAACTGACGACTCCGTGAGGATGTTATTATCGTTAGTGTGCTGGAGCATATGTCGTGTGATAATCTTTCTGAAGTTTGCCAATGATAGTTTGTAGGAGAAATGGCGGCGATAATTGGAAGCAGAATGGGGATCACCGGATTTGAAGATGGAATCACACGAGACAATTTCCAGTCACTGGGGATGGAACCAGTGGATAGAGAAAGATTGAAGAGCTCACATAAGATTGGTGACACAGATGCAGCAGTATTCTTCAACACCAGAATGGTTATGCCATCAAACCAGCAGCAGAGTGTTGGCACGCTTGCAAATGAGTGGTGAATTTCATCGTTGAGCCCAACAAACTGAGATGAACAAGAGGGGAGATAATCATTGTACAGGGTGCAGCAAAGCCGGAAACCTCATCCTTGTTGAAGCATTCTGAAAAGACACGACTAAAAGTGTTGGCCATGTCAATAGGGGTATTGGCACAAACATCCTTGTAGTTGATGTCTCAGGAACAGATGCCTGGCCAGACACGAGGACTTAACAAAGCCCCAAAAGAGTTGCCAGGGGAGTTGTTGGTGAGAAGGTGTCAAAAAAGGCATATTTAGCATACTTGAGCTGATTTGAAAGTTATTCTGGCAAGTTTGTATTTCTGTAAATGCATCACTTTGTAATTCCATTTTTTAAACAAAGCATGTTTCTTTCTGATCAATGACGAAGTACAGAATCAGCCACGGGGGTACTCAACCGGCGGGAGTTTTACGGTTTGACCGATTCAAGGCGGTTCATTTAATTCCGCTCATCTCTGAATCTTTAATCCGATTAAGTAAACCCAATGAATTAATTCAACCGCGCAGAACCGAGCGGAACCGGGTAGAACCGAAAAAAGCCCGCCAGTCTCGTATTGAATTCGTCCCTCTAATAATTGAGTCGAATAGACTGTGTAATGCTGACCGATCGGGTTGTTAAATTGAAATCAGTAAACTAACGTATATACATTGTTCTTTTTCGGAAGAGGAGCGCCTTTATTTTTCATAATTGCCGATTCAGAATTATTGAAATGAACTTTTTGACCGACCTTTCTAAGTCAGATTTTACGACTCATTCTTCAGGGGGGGGATGGGGTTGAAGTATGATAAAACATTGTTCCACTCAAGAAAATGAGATAATGCAATGGGTTAAATTGTGCAGATTGTAACTACAAAATGCTTTTATTCGAGCGCAATCGGACATTTAGGTTCCCGAGATATTGCTGATCAAAGTGAAGCAGTGTAGCAAATTGCCAAAAAATGTATCATCTCCTATATTTTTATCATGTGAAAAATTCAAAGGGGTTATATTTAAATATTTTAACAAGATATTTATGAACCTATTACAACTTTATTTTGGCCTAGTTGAAGTATTATGATAATAATCATATTATCCTTTCCATAATTTAAAAAATAATAATGTTAATGGGTGAAGTTTCCATTTTATGTAATTTTATGTTTCCTCACCCTGTGATTATTTAAGAAAATTATTTAAAAATAATACAGAAAATGGATGCACTATTGCGATGTAATTTCTTTCCATTAATAATTATGTAATCAGTATAAAATGAAAATTTAAAAAAATTTGTCTAAATGTTCGCGGTCTAAACTCGTTCGTTAAAATAAGAAACATCCAAAACGAAAACGAACGTCTATGAACATAAAATTGGCACACAATTAAGCAAATACAGGGATAGTGAACCATGAAGGCCCATTTTCAAAGGGTGTTCCAAATTCAATTACGCCATGGAAATTACACGTTGGTCGATTGCCGGTTGCCATGGGAACAGTATCAAAATTTCGGCTTCATGGTTCACTTGCGTATTTACCTCTTGCACATGTCATCCAGTTTCGTACCAGTAGCATGTTTAGGTATTAGTTACATTGTTCCCCATTCTAGTGTTTAGCCATCAGGGCTTACGTGGTTACCATGGCAACCAGAGGAAAAATTGTCAGGGATTTTAAGACTTTGTGACATGGGCTACAAATGATCATAACATGATATACCATATTAGAACAATAATAAAATCATTCAAAGTTCACTGCTTCAGACCCCATACCCCTCCCTTCAGGGCGACCCCAAAATAGAAAAATGCGACTCACAGGTGGGAATCAAACCGACAAACTGAGTTATCTGTTAATAGAAATATCTTATTTAGGAGAAGAGGGCTGAAAGGGGAGAGAAGAGCAGAGGAGAGGGAGAAAGAAAGAGAGAGGAGAGAGGAAGAGAGAGGGAAGTGAAGAGAGAAGAGAAGAGAGAGGGGGGAGAGAGAGAGTAGGGAGAGAAAACGTTAGCAACGATACAATTATCTTCTTATGTTATGCTTGTTATTATATGTTTGCTTTTTAACCTATTATTATGAGGTAACGAAGCAAAACAAAGTGTCAAAATCAGACAAGTGCCAGACTACAGAAGCAGCCCTCGAGTGATGAAGACCATGGTCCCAAAAGTGACAGATCAGGCAAATCCAAAAGTACAGATAGAGTGCGCCAAACGTCCGAACCAGTACAGGAGGAGGCGCGATGCAGAGGATAACGATCCTGGGAATGGTGATTTCCAAGGTGACTATAAAAAAAAACAAAAACCCCTAGGAATGTATTTCTAATTTAGATAAGACAAATAATTACGAAGTTGTATTATAGAAAAAGAGATAACGTCAAGTGCAATAGATTTTCCGCTTATGCAATAACAAAGTAATTTGTTTTGCGTCATGTTTTTTTCGTTCCAGGCAAGACTAAACGTAATTGCACTTAGTTTGTCTTGCATAAGACATATTTGTACCTTTTCAGTGCGAGCCCAAAGCATAAGTGCTGCACTTGCGTTGGTCTTGCATAACACAAACACAAATACTAATTTCCCATACGTCTCTTCTTTTATAAATATTAGTTACGGTTATCTAGGCAGAAATTATTACATTTTATATATACAAATACAGTTCCTATTCTATACCTGGTATAAGTATGGACACACTCTGCGCTACCTATAGAAGTCATAGAAAATACAAAAAATGTTCTTCCTGTAAAATTAGTCAAAATGCACTTAGTTTGGTCCCTGCATTCAGTCGACGAGTTGATCCTACCCCTGATAATGCAAGAACATGTTTTTGACATAAAATTTGAACTGACAAATGTTTGTGTTATCATCTAAACTTTCACAGAAGTATCAAGTCTAGAAAAACAGCAATGGTGACCATGAAAACACAGTGTTCACCGACGCATGTGGTGTCTGCCATCAACTTTAGCCCACAGTAAGGCAAACTATACCCTTCATCATCATCAGGCGACTGCGCAGCAGGCGATCGCAAGTTTCCTCCAGTCACTTCTGTTTTTGGGCCAAGTTGGAGATAGCCTTTGTTGCAACATGTTGTTTGTGTCCCCCAAGGCTTTTGGATTTAGGAGAGATATGATGTTCTCTGTCGCCTGGCTTCCTCTTGCCATTGGTTGGTGTGTAGAAAGCATATAACCTACTAGGCTCTCCTCTGGAGCATCCTTAAATATGACCAAGAAAAGTAGGCTGTCTCAGTCTTACTCGGTTATCAGAGGCTCCGGTACCTGTAGCATGCATAGATTTGTTGGCATTTGGGACACGATCAATTCGCTTGACGTTCAGCATGATTCTGTAGCAACATGTGGCGAAAGAATGACCTTACTCTCCAATGTTTGTCCAGCACCCAATTTTCCAGCCTACAAAAATACGGGTCACACATGTTGTGTTGAGGAGGCGTACTTTCATTTCGTTTGGTATACTTTGACTTCACCATATGCGCTCCAACTTCCAAACTGCGCCGCAGGCAAGGGCTTTTCGTCTGTGTCATGTCCCTTTATAACTGGAAGCCATCATGCACAACCAATATATTTTGAAGTCGGAGACAATGGTTGATGCCCTCGCCATAAACTTTAAGCAGTAGAAGTGGGTTGCAGTTTGTAGTCATGACTCTGGTCTTTTGCACACTGAATGAAAGGCCAATTCTTCAGCTGCAGTTGCTGTTCTTGATAACTGTGCCTGAGCTCTAGGGATTGAAACTCCAGTAGGGCGATATCGTCAGCGAAATCTAGGTCGTTTAAGACTTTGGCTGGATACTCCTGGACTGACGTGGTGTGTCATCAATCGCGGAATCTGTTATCTTTAGATGCCTTTTGCAGCAAGTAGTCTATCACACAATGAAAATAAAGGGAGCTACTACATCTCCCTGCATTACCCCTGTTGAAACGAGGAAAGGCTCCGAGATATTCCCATCTACCATACATGCGCTTTTGGATTGCTGTAGAGAACGCCTATGGCTTTTAGACGCCAACCTGTCTGGATACCATAGTGCCGGATAACCGAGACATGACCTTCCTGTTGCTCGAGTCAAGGCTTTCTTAAAATCGATGAAGGTGATAGTGAGTGGGAGTTGTAACTCTGAAAAGCCTCCATGATTCTCCTTAGAAATGGAACCTTCTGTGGCACAGCTTCTCCTGGTCGAAAACCAGCTTGGTTGGATCTTAGTGTAGGATCAACATGCTCTCGTAGTCTTGTTAACAGGATTTTGATGTAGACTTTTTGCTTGCCACTGACATCACGGTAATTCCTCTGTAATTATTCATGCAGCGGAGGTCTCCTTTCTGAGGCAAAGGAACATGATTTAGTGATCCACTGTTCAGGGGGTGTAAGAGTGGTGAAAACTTCAACGCACAACTTGTGATGACCTGCAACATTACCTCCCCACCACTCTGGAGTGCTTCTTGATTTATTGCACTGTCCACTCCATCTGCCCTGTTGTTTTTTTCATTCCTTGAATTGCCTTTCTGGTTTCTGCGAGGGATGGTGGGTCTTGGCATATATGAAGGTCCTGATCAGCAGGAGAAGGTAGTCGATGTTGGTGGACCATTATCGTTGTTGAGTAGAGATCTAAAGTATGGCCGCCACTCTCACTGAAGTTCTTTTTCACTTGATGTGGCTGTACCATCCCTTTTCTTGACTTTGGTGGAAGATCTTCTATCCTTACCAAGATGTTTTGAATAATT
Source organism: Ophioderma brevispina (assembly GCA_023653785.1). Classification (NCBI taxonomy): domain Eukaryota; kingdom Metazoa; phylum Echinodermata; class Ophiuroidea; order Amphilepidida; family Ophiodermatidae; genus Ophioderma; species Ophioderma brevispina. The sequence goes on along the minus strand of JAMKCH010033797.1, from coordinate 42,030 downwards.
TTCCACGTTGTATTACATTTCACCCTTCCATCTGCAACTTTCAAGTCATCCATCTGTTTGTTGAGTTTGACCAGTTCATCAGATTTATACGATTTCATTCACCTTGCATTGAGATTCCGCCATGCATCTTGAATGGTTGGTCTAATCAATGAGGAAATTTCTTCTTCCTTGTCTTCGCGCCTGTCTCAGCCGAAGTTTTTTCCAGACACCCACTAGGCCATTCCACAGGGGCTGCATTGCCAACCACTTCTTTGGCCGCTGCTTCAACGCTTCCTCAATAGGTTGTCGTTCAGTGATTGACACAGATGAGTCTAGTTCTTGAAGTATGAAACCTATTGTTAAGTTCCGATCTGAAATTGTGTTTTGAAGAAGGATTTTGTAGCTTCTTCCAGTCAAACTTTGTTCTTCGGCAGGCTTTACCTTTGATGTTCTAAGGCTGGCTGTGAGACGGATGCTGAGGTATTCTGTGATCAGAATTCAAGCTCCACAGTGTTGTAGGCTCCTGCATTTACGGAGAGAATTCACCCATTTGCCAATGACTATGATGTGTCCCGCTGGGATTTTGGAACTCATTTGGGTGCAGCCTGTCCATAGACTGCTGCTTGGTTGGGGGAATCTGCCTAGCTGGCCTTATCTGTAAACTCTTGACAGAGTGAAACAAGCCCTCCTCACGCATTGGTGTTAGTTTTCCTCATGGTAACCAGTGAAGGACTCAACAACTACTGTGTTAGACAGGTGGCATCCTTGCCAATTCTGCATTGAAGTCCCCGATTAGTAATGGATATCATGGCTCTTTACAGTCTCAGGGTGTTCTTTGAGAGTGTCATAAAAGGTGTCTTTGTCTGTGTCACTAGCTGACCTGTTGGGAGCATAGACAGTTGTTTACTGTGAGCTGTGGATTACCATGGAAAGTATGCTGTTAGGATCCGCTGGCTGACTGATTGTACACTCAACAGCATCTGTGGACATGCTTGGTCATGGCCAAGCCGACCCGCCATGTCTCTGTTCTGTAGTCAGAGCTGTAACGATTAACCCAGTTGTTGTCATCTTGACCATACTTCGTCAGTTGGTGATGTTGTGATTAGGCGATGTTCCTGAATACCAAACAATGTCAATCCTACATCGTTGGCAGCCTGTGAAAGTTGATGTACTTTCGCTTGTTTGATGCAAAGTGCGCACGTTGTACGCGACACTAGAGAGGATTGAAAGTAGCTAGACTAGGCATATCAGGGCCAGCCGTTCGTGATGGTGTGCCGAGTTTCCCACTGGTCCTTCATAGAGTCATCCTTGGACGCCTGTCCAGCACCTTCTAAGTAATTATTTTGAGTAATTTTCTTGCGATTTTCGTAATCCAAATTGTTTGCCAGAATTATTTTATTCCAGTTCTGGCAAACTGCACGGGGGATTGGCCTGGAAGTTTTAGTTCCGGAAATAACAGCAGCCAAGGTCTACTCATTAAATTGTGGTTCGCCCCTGTCGTGAAAGCATGATGGCTGAAGAATTTCAATTTATTCATACGCCCCGTGCTGTCATGTTTTAAGCAGCAATATTTTTGTTTTCCATTGGCCGGTGGGATTTCTCCTCATTCGCCCCTCTGACGTTGGAACTAAATTTGTTCTCATCCGCCAAGTAGGGACAATACCTAAATGGGAGGATATCGCTTGTCATACAATGCTGGAACTGAAGGTGCTGAGCATAGCGCAGGATGACCAACCAGGGGTGAAAACCTTGTATAAGCTAGCCCTACCAAAAACAGCACCTGATGGGATCGCACTTTCTCCACCGTTTAAGGAACAAGTCCAGCCAGAACGTAACTCACAAGATGCTCTGATACCGCCGTATTAACCCTACAACACCCCCAAAATGGAACATCCACACCTAGAACCGCACTTTAGCTGACACGGTCCTTCCCCGACGTCCGCCTGCAGTACACTCTACGGCCCTACGGTACAATCCTTGCAAAGAATTTTTTGAAAGCAAAAGACTTGGCCAGACCAACCTATAACCCTTTAATCTTAGAATATGACCAAAATTTATATAGTGTTAGAGTACAATTATACCTACTGCTTTGCATCTCCATGCCAACCTTGCCCCCGGCAAATGCGTGTTCCCATCCTACTTAAACCTTTAAACTGTTTGGCCTTCTGAATGTGCCACACGCTTGTTAGCTACTTCCCTCTAAGTGCATTTGTTTTTGTTTATTAATTATTAAGTTGTCGTTTCTCTAGCAATTTGTCTGAAAGGCCAGCTGCACGACTTGAGATTAACTAACCTTGATCCTTATATTATTATTCCTCAAAGATGAAAAACAAAGTGAATCAAACACTATCGCAGGACACTTACAGCTCAGGAGTTCTCAACCTATTTCGCCCGAGACCCCATTTGTCTATATTATAATAGGTCATGTGTATATTTCCCTTTCGTTGTCTGTCCCGCCTATTTTTCGGAGGTCGGGGTCGTACGGTCACGAAACCCAGGCACGAAACTTGGTGGGTGGGGTGTAGCTTGGGGCGGGCAAGATCCAGTTCGATTGGTTAGCGGATATAAGCCCCACAAGTGGGGTATCGCCAAAAAAACAAAAACACAAAAACAACTAGACGCCACAGTTTGTTAGCAAACACGGGTATATTCGCATGTGACATGGAGCATGTGGCCCTTAGATCTCTGTGGTCGTGATTCCCAAAAGTCGATCAGAGGCCCAGGAGTATCAGTATACAGTTGGGCTCTGAGGCTGTGGTGGTTCTGGAGTTATGAGTGGCCCTAAACATTTTAGCATTTGCTTCACTGTAGCCCTTGAACTTTAACCGCTGGGATAGAGATACTCAAAACGCACATCAGGGGCCCAGGGCTAGAAGCCTGCAAGAGTTGAGCCCTGAGACTGCTTTCGATCTTGAGGTACGGGTGGCCCCTTACCTTTTAACGTTTGGCCCCCTATAGCCCTTGAACTTCAACCCTGGGGTTTGAGATACCCAAAGGCACATCAGGGGTCCAAGGGCTATCAGCCTGAAAGATTTGAGCCTTGAGGCTACCGTGGTTCTTGAGTTATGGGTGGCCCCTTACATTTTAACGTTTGGCCCCCTGTAGACCTTGAAACTTCGACCTCTGGGATCGATTGTGATGATATTAAAAGGAATTCAGTTTATTTTGTGTTACCAGGCTTTGATTTCAGGACTTGAAAAATTTGGGTATGAGGATGCTGTGGTTCTGGTGGTATAGGTTGTTCGTAGATTGTAACATTTGGCCCCCTGTAGCCCTGGACCTTTGCCTCTGAGGTCGAGATACCCAAAAAGCAATAGGGGGGCCCAAGGGCTATCAGCATACCAGGTTTGGGCCCGAGGCTGCTATGGTTTCGGAGTTTATTGATGTCGTTGCCACGCGTCTTGAGGGAAGGAGGGAGGAAGAAGAAGAAAGAGACGACGAAGAAGGAACTTACAGCATAAGCACAATATATTCGCATGTTAACATGCGAAGATAAAAAACAACCGAAGAAAGGTATACCAAGAGTATACAAACAAGTAGTACCAAAACAATAAGGCCAAAAAATGCAAAGAATATTAAGGGAACTTAGGTACAAGTATTGCTGAAGGAAGAACAGGTCACTCTTTGATTTAGGGGAATGTATTTGTCCCGTCATTTGAGGAAGGGCACCTCAAGGGTTAAGTTACAAATTTAATTAAAAGAACTAGAGTTTTTGTGATCATGGATAAGAGTTCATCGACGAGTATTTAAGAGTTTTTAGAGTTATTTTGCGGGAGTTATGGAGTTTATCAACGAGTTATGTTTAGAGTTTTATTATGTTTTTGTGAGTTATGGATGGAATTCGCCTAGTACTGCCCCCAATATTGGTCAGCAAGCTAACGTATATACATTGCCAGAGGAGCACCTTTATTTTGATAATGCTTTTCCGATTATTCATATTCAATTTCCGAACCAAGGTCCGATGAACTGTTAGTTAGAGAACAAAGGCCTGAAAAGGGAGAGAGAAGAGAGAGAGAGAGAGAGGAGAGAGAGGGAGAGAGGGAAACACCGTTGGCAACGATACAAATTTTAAATTATCTTTTAATTACTACACACAAACACACGTAAACCAATGGCGCATGCAGTAGGTGTCAAAATCAGGACAAGGTGCCGAAGCTACACAAAGCAGCTCTAGTGGATATGACGACCCACGCCTAAAGAGACGATCAGGCAATGACAAAAGTACAGATAAAGTTCGCCAAAACAACTGAAGCAGTACAGGAGGGGGGGGGGGGGGGGGTGGAGGGTTGATCCAGAGGATCCCGATCTGAAACTGATGATTCCAGGTGATAAATCCTAGAAGGATTTATAATTAGCGAAGTCAAATAATGGACAACTAGTATTTGAACTTTACCCACGATAATAAAAGAAAGTTGCTTTGACCTAAGTTTTAATGCGAAGCAAAAGGGGTCTTGGTTCTAATATCAATGGGGCCATTGCTGGATTATTCGGGAACTTATTTGGATTAATTTATATATAACAGATCTCGATTAAACCATGAATACCACTTTCTCCGCGGTCATTTGACAGGACAAAAGGGAAACATGGAATCTAATCAGTTCTTCATCAGTGCAAGATTTGAGATTAAATAAACCTTGCTCATTATATTGTGATTTAGTACCTTCAAAAAAAGATTGAAAAACAAGATGAATCAAACACTATCCACAGGACACTTATAGTCAGAGTTCCCAACCTTTGCGAGACTTTGGACGACCCCAAACACTTTCGTCTTGTTCTAATAAATTGCGTCGAATCGACTAGTAATGCGACCGATCGCTTTTTCGCTTAATGCTTTGCCGAATTAATTAAAATTAAGGTGCTTGTCGTTTATGTCTATTGTGTCTCTAATGATATGAGAAGCCTGGCACTTGTACATACACCCATCAAGTACGGGGAAACAAACTTGCGGTTTATGGTAGACGCAATATGCATGTTGCAAGGCCCTATTTCAATACTGTGAGAATATTGATGGTTAACCAATTAAAACGGCGATAGAGGAGAGAGAGAGATGAGGGAGAAAACACTTGGTAATTTCTAATTATATTATTTTATTGATTTTTTAGTTTTTTTGTTTTTTTTTAAACCTATTTATTATAGAGAGCAAATGTGTTTTGTGTGCACAACATTAATGCAAAACATACTTGTGCTGATCTGCAGGAAAGAGGCACGAATGACTTGCAGTGTGGTGAAGAGTTTGCAGTGTGAGTAAAATTAATACGCAAATGCAAGAAGATAGCAGACTAAAAATTGTTTGTGTTGCGATAAAAGTACCAAAAGCATAGTTCACGAGCGCTGTATGCTACTACACGATTTGGGCTCTCCGTAAGGTAAGCAGGACCTGACACACTGGAGCATTTTTAGGATAGTGTGTACCGAGTGTGTCAGGCCGCGGTTTACTCTTAAAAGGAATAACACAGGTCCTTTGCTTAAAGCTTGTTTTTTTTTTTTTTTTTCTCCAATTCCATCCGGGTGGTCCAGGGGATTGGGTTCCAACCGTATGGAAGCACGGGTATTTGGTGTATTAAATGGTACATTTCGTGTCTAAATATACAAAAAAATACAAAATTACGAATTTCTTCAAGAGCATATAAAAATTTGCATAAGATCAAACAACATTCTATCCTTAAGACAACGTTCAGAGGCTATAAAATCTTCAACCATTTTTTTAGATAAGCGGTGGGACGAGGCTATGATCACGAAATGCCTTTAAAAAAGAAAGATACTATCAGGAAATGCCCGTGCAGACGTACATGTAATAGGACAGGGGCGTTAAGTGTCCCCAAGCGAAAAAAATCATTGAAGAATTTTAAACACCGATAGGTTCCTCCGAGTTAAAATCAGGTCCCCATGGTCCTCACGATTCCTAAAATAAAGTTGATCCTCCAAATTATATATTAATATCGGTGGTCTGTCTCTCAGTGTGTCTGTCTGATCCTGTCTATTTTATCAGAGACCGAGGGTCGCACGTTCCTCAAACTTGGTGGGTGGGTGCCCCTTGACCTTCCAAAGACCGAGTTTGTATTGGTTAGTGGATCAAAGGTAATCAGGGGTTATTCAAGGTCAAAGGAGGTCAAATGGGGTAAACATTGGTATATGGACATGAAACTTGGAGGGTGGGGTCAATTGTTGACGCAGAAAATTTTAAAGGGCACGACAATGTCATTAGGGGTCATTCAAGGTCAAAAGAGGTCAAATGGGGTAAACTTTGATGTATCCAGACGAAACCTGGTGGGCGGAGTCGATTGTTGATGCCGAAAATTTTGAAAGTCACGACAAGGTCATCAGGGGTCATTCAAGGTCAAAGGAACCGCGAAACCCGAGGGTCATTCAAGCCAGGTAAATGAGGTGATCACAGTACAGTTTAATTCCGTAAGGAATATAATCCCTCTGCATGCTAGTCTTGGTTTATGAAATATTGTACGAACGATTGACTCAGAATTCGGAAGATATTTTTAAGTTAACTTACTGAAGTATAATATCCTTGTTGGATTGGTGGATTCCATTGTAAATGCCATGGCCATTTTGGTATGTGACGAAAGCTACTATTTTTCTCTTTTACCTTGTGAAATCTTTGGGCTAAATGATATATGGTTTGGATGATATAAGCGAAAACGTTCCCCATTTTGGGCGACCAATATTGACACAGTACTCTATGGGATTACAAAATCCCGTTTTTAGCTCTCACATCAACGGATTGAAATATCGTCGCGAACCTTTACATATAGGGTTAGGGTGTCAATCATCCAATCAAGATGAACATCTATTAAATCGGGTCATCCCTCTTTAATTAAATTTATGTTTCTATTTGAGCTAACCGTTTGCAGATTTTCTCTCCTATTACAGACTGTCGTCTTTGAACAAGGAGGAAAATTTCACAACATATCTCGAAGCTGCTCAGCAAAACGGTGTTCGTCCGAGTACGAATGCCATTACACGGATAACGATGAAGCATTGAAGATGTGCATGTCCTGTTGCGTGGGGGACTATTGCAATGACATGCATCATGCTGGAGCTACAAGGACACAGGGTGCTGTCATTACACTCGCGTGCCTTATGGTAGCCATGTTATTTATTTAATAGAAATATTGCATCATCCTACCTTTAGCAATCCAAAAATTATTTGAAATTTATATTGACTTATTAAAGTGTGTGGTTAATGGGTGTGTTTAAGGGGTGTGTTTAAGGGACGTGTTTAAAGGATGTAAGCAGCGATTTGGTAATCCGGAATATCGAACTGTACAGTTTGACCTCAAACACATACATTATTAATCTTTGTTTATTCTGTTCTGGTGTGTAGCACAATCAGCTGTTTATAGTGTACATATTGAGTCACCATCACTGCATGTCAATTTACAGGAGACGATATTTCTCAAATACGTCATTCTTATTAACTATTTGGTGATTTTCCCCTACTTTAAAGTAACTGAACACACTTATCCCTGATTTATAAGCGGATATAATTTCCAAAAAAATCCTCTCGTATTATCGCTGATTATCCCTTTAAATGATTTACATTATTATTATATAATCAACTTAAAATCTAAAACAAAATCTTAAAAAAAGTATTTTTTTTTTGCCAAATTAATTTCGTGGCAGGAGACAATTTACCTTTGTCCGGACAAAAGTAGTCAATGTCTACCTAATAAAACTTGAAATGTGAAATCAATTTGAAAAATAAAATATTATTGCTTTTCAGAAGAAAACCAATGTTTAAGCTTGCATTTTATTTTGTTTTAGATTTTATGGTGCATGTATATAACATTGCTCACATAGAAGTTAATGGAATGCCTAAATATTTGTAAATATTATATCATCAAAGTTCATTGTTGCTCAATTGCATTCAAGCCGTATGGACTCACAAATATCATTGTATAAAAAAATTTAGTTAATCACTGTAAAATATAAATCGGTAACCCATTTAACACGGTGCATGCATTAGGTAAGGTTCTAAGTTGCATATTATCCGACTTATTGTTGGACAAATAAATGGACATCGCCTCACCCCCACTTTCCTCAATGAAGTTAAGATCTTCGTACTTTGCTACTTTTATCCATTAAAGAAATGGTAAATTTGTATTTTCTGCACAGAATTACAAAATATTTACCTATAGATCTGCGTGATACACGGTTTTCCATCAGAATCATCTTAAAGGGGCACAACGAGGGGAATTTTGTAATCTTCAGCCTTGCATCCCAGCCTTGCATGTGTGCCTAATCTACCATGCAAATTCCTTAGTCACTGCAAACATTCGCAATATTGTATTTGCTGTCCGGAAGAAATTATAGCAAAGTGATAAATGCATTAGCTCGCATTTGCTCAAAATACCAAAACGCAATTTCGAAATCAACCTAAATTTTGGAAGTTATATCTTGTGAAAAATATATAAAAACAGAAGGTGCTAGAATCACGAAATGCATTGGAAATAAAAATGTTGAGGATATTATCTATAGGTGTTAGGTCCGAAATGTGTTATAAAATTTGAAAAATTCGCAGTAATTGTGAAGTTATAGCACCAACTGCGAGGATTGCATATTTTTTGGGACACTCTGTATACCACCCATCCCCGATTGAAGGCTAGGGACGAGATGGGTGTTAGTGTTAAGTGAAACGCCTATGGCTCATTGAGGGCTAACACATGCTGAACTGAACCGAACTGTATCTTGTTTGTATGTTGTATGTAATATTATAGAGATAACTGCACCGCACCCTCATGGCATGCGTTTAGCAGTGACACCACTGATACGACAATCTTTTTGAAATCCTTAAAAAGTGAAGGATATGTCTGTAGATTTTTTTTTTTGGCAACTGAAAAATTGACAGGAAAGGAAGAAAACTGCAGTAATCAAAGATACGAACCTTCACTCAATTGCGCGTTGTAGTAAGTGTCCGTATGGAAAATATCTGGTTGTGTCCTTTTTAGGTTGCCTTCAGTCTTGGCATTTGTAGGGTATGTTAGGATACCTTGTTACAGACATCCAAAAATCTGATTTTTGATGATTCTTTTCGATTTTCTGATTTAGCAGATCACTGACAGTGTCTTTAAATGTTGTCACGCACTTGCATTAAAATACACATGTCAAATTATATCCGACGCATTGCACTTATAACATATTTAAATTGCACCCATTTTCTTTAGAATAATAATAATTTGTAAATCGCGCAACGATTTCTCAAAACAATAATCTTTAAAATGAAGTATTTCCAAAAGATAACCTTAAAAGTTCATTGACAGTCGCCCGGGATGGGGGCACTCAACTTTTGTTTTCAGGTAGGAATTTGCGGCCCCGATTTCCGAACTTGGGGCTTGTAAACTGATTTTGTCTCCGAAAGTAGGGGCTTGGGAACTGAAATTTTGAGAAATTTGCAGGATTAGGAGCTAAAATTTAGCTTCTGAGGCAAACATTTTCTGAAAAGGGGACCTTAAGAACTGAATTATGCAAAAAAAAAAAAAAAAAAAAAAAAAAAAAAAACCCCCCCCCCCCCCCCCCCCGCCAGACAGACGCTGACAAAAGTAGGCTAAATATGGCAACTCCTATCACACTGACGATTACTCCCCGGGATTATTATTGTTAATTTAATCTCATCAAAAGTCATCTTTTGGAAGTGCATTGTTTTTAATTTGTCTAAAACTTATATTACATAGGCCCTAATTTCTCAAATTAGGTGTTGCATATTTTGCATGTGTTGATTTGAATTTTGCATATTTGTAACCCCTGTAAGATATATGCCTTTCATACACCATTTCCCATTGACTTATTACATTTCATTTCAACAACCAATTGAAATTTTAACTACTTATTTCTCCAAGTAGACAAGGATGAATATTTATTAATCTAATATGGTAATACAGAGGTTGCCGGTTCGAATCAGACCAAGCGCACGTGTTTCTCTTTGTTTTTCAACACTTACGTGCGCTGGCCATCTCCAGGGAAAGATTAAAAAATATTCAACCAATTGAAATGCAGCTTCCAAATATTTAAGCTTACCATGTTGCTGATTGGATCATTTTTTGAGCCATTTTTTAAATGTTTCTATGTAACCAAACGATAGGTAGGCATGGCGGGACGCATGGGGTTAAGTATGCACCATGATTCCAATGACATTCGCTCAAGTGTTGTATGTACTTTCTTTTTGTGTGCATTGTATGTCATGATTCACAAATAATTCAAAATGTTTTGTGCAGCATGGTTCTAGTGCTTTACTCAATAAAGTTTCATCATTCAATTTCAACTGGTGTCATTCATTCTTCATTATAAGTGTTCTACTGATAGTCATCAAATTATCTATCAATGGCATATCTATTGACCGTGAAATGCAAAATTCACCAATTTCAAAGACTACAATTTGTACTATTAAGAATTGCCAAAGATGCAGGAAAACATGTAATTAGACACTTGTATCTTTAAAATCGGATAATATTAACAATATGACCTTGACTTAAAGTGCATTGACCTTTGGCATTTTTGGGCCATAGCGTCCTAATTATTTACAATCCGTACGATAAGGCGAGTAATTGGACATGCGAATTGAATTAATTATGAGAGTTCGTAATTTTGACCTACGTGTTAACCTTTTTCCCTTCCCCCAAATGCCGGAACATTGAAGCAGAAAAATCCAAGTTAAAGCAATAATAGCACATTTTTGTAAAGAGCGCCCCCCAATTTGTCAAAAAATTGAGATTTTTACACGGTTGCATTGGTAACTGGCTAGTAAATTATACCTGTGAATGGTTATGCTCGAAAATGTATATATGGCGCAAACGAAGGAAGTTTGTAGTTAGAATAATAATATCAGAGATCTCCGATAATAATTCAAAGGCTGCTGGACAGTATAAACACATTGCTATGCATCATGGGATCGATTCAAAACACCCTCTGGATGCTCTGTGTCCATAATTGACTTTTGGTATCGGTATTACAACTACGTCAAGGGCTGAAAAAAGGGATCCCCGGTTGATTCAAACCCTTGTACTATCTTTGAAAGGTATTTGTTATCATGTTTGTTTAAATATGGTTAGGCCTACAGCTCCTTTGTTTCTTCTTCAAAATTTGTGATGCCTCCAGATACCAATAGATGGTCTATAATAGCAGCATGTAAATGGGAGCAAGAAATCTATCCTTTTCTTGATGTGCATTTTTGTGAATGCAAATATTTCAGTTTGTCTTGAAGCTGTATCTTTGTTAGAGACAGATAAAGCTTCAAGACATGAAGTTGTGAAGAAGAAAACAGAGGAGTTGCACCCATTATCACACCGCATCGAAAATTCCCCCAATCGTCCTGTGGGGATAGTAATCTGCTCCAATATGTGCTAATAGGACCAAATGTGTGCCCAGTCGGTCACATCCCATGCTTTTTTAAAAATCGGCGAAAGGCAATATTATTCACATTTTATAACCTCCCATCTCGCAGTCGAATGCCACTGACTTAAACCGGTTTTGAAAATTACACTGACTATTGCTTTTCTCTTCGTCGAGTCAGTGACGTCATGCGTAATGCATTAGTCCCCGCATTAAATCGCGAGCGTTGATTCAAAGGCGATACGTACCACAGCGCGCGTATACAAGGTTGTTCGGAAATATCTACGCAAAACACTGTGTCAAACGCGTTGACGGTCACTGACTTCGAGGATGAAAATGGAGTACCTGCTTGGGAGGGCATGTCATGACTAGTGGTTGCCGATCATACCCATCCTCGCAGTTTTTCTCCGAGAACCTTCGGTTTTCCTCCTCGTGCATTCTAAAACTTCTTACATATTCCTTCCTTCCGTTCTGGAATGACTCGTTGCTTGTAGCAGCCTAGCTCTCTAAGCGAATGCCCTGCGCACTTTGGTGGACTTGTGCACTCTTAAGACATGTTAAATAGCATCTAACCCCTTTTTTTATTGAAAAAACCTTATGCCTCATTGTGGGATATTGTTGAACGGCACCATTACATACAGGGCGTATCATTGATTTCCCCAGTTTAAATTAACCAGGAATCCGCTAGGAATTAGTGCAAATTGGGGAAAATTGCTTTGTACTATGTGTTGGCACCGCATACATCATTTGGGGCACTTTAGACTTCTATGTATTAAACATTTTCACCTGTATCTGATAGACAAATTGTATTAGCTTTATGTGTATACCCAAGTTTGCCAAAATTCATCATGTTTCTGCACACGGGGGATCACGAACTGAAATCTCCCTAATGATTATTACGTGACGCACCGTGAGTATTTGACACAAAGCCTCTAAAAGAAGACCAAAGCCCAATTAAAATATTGAAAAACGTAAAGGTTCAGTGCATATGTGGTCCAGTGGTTATAGCCGACTCTTGATCTGAAGGTTGCGGGTTCGAGCCCACTGTGGCCATGTGTTTTTTCCTTGGCAAGGCTTATGTCACTTGCTTCGGTCAACCCAACGATATGCTGGTAGCTGTTAGAGGAATATTACAATCTAGTGCTGATAGTGTGCTCATTGGCCGGCTGCCGACCGGTAAAGCAAAATTATGTGACGATTTCCTTATGGCATCGTAATAAAAAAGGCAACAGCGCTTTGTCTACTTGTGTAAAAGGCGCTATATAATTCTCATTATTATTAAAGGTGCATTTCGTGATTCCAGCACCTTTTACCTGTATTTGATAGATAATTGTATTAGCTTTAATGTGATACAACTGTTATGTGATACCAAGTTTGCCAAAATTCCATCAGTGTTTTCTCCCTTTGTGGTCTATAAACAATCACACCGGAAATAACGCACGAAAACAGAAGACATAGGGCGAATTAACATACTTTAAAATGCCGTAACCAATAAAAAAAATAAAAAAAATAAACGAAGTAAATAATCAATCTCTCGGATATTATTGACACATATATAGACGCTAATTTCTGGAAAATAGGAAGGAGAAATATTGCAATCTTCATTGTACATCTGTAGCATATCGGTACAAAAGTTGATGCAAAAAATTGAAAAAAGTCGTAAAAATTCATTTTTTTGCACAGTACCAACTTATGCTTTTAAAAAAAAATCATTGTGTTAGCTATCACTGAATAGATAATTTCGTTAACTTTAATATGATACAAAACTTGCCCAAATTGAGTTAGTTTGTGACCTCTAGTGCTAAAGTAACGATTTTGGTGAAGAACATGCAAATTTAGAGGTCACTGACCTCTGACGTCACGGTCCACCACTCACTGAGCTTAAAACTTTGTGTTTTGGATGTCCCAAGGGATGACCTATACAGATATCATAACAAGACACTTGGTAAATTCGGATAAATAAAACGCCTCTATCTCTGGGACCAAAAGACTTAGCGGTAGGAGGGCGCTCTTACGCATATCGGACGGTTACACACAGACTTGACTAAAGGCTAGGCCTGGTCACGAATATTTAAAACTAAATGACCGTTATTGGAAATTAAACTATTTTGCAGCGCAGTTCACAGCTGTTTGACCCCATACAAATTGTCTCTTTTATTTTAGAACAATGTTAAGCAGTGGCGACACACTTTTGACAACTGATCTAAGTAGGGACATGCAAGAGCTATCATCTCTGCAAAAATCAGACAAATCCATTGCGGGAATCTTGCCATATACGTCTACAAAGGTCATGATTTGTATGTTATAGCGCCCTCTATATACCCATTCTCCATAGAAAGACGTGGAAAACTAGATTTTTAAGAAAAAAACATATTTGCCCGCAATGAAATTTCGTAAAATTTACACAGAATGTAGTTAGTGGACTAAATATTCCAAATCAGTTGTCAAAAGTGTGTCGCCGGCGATAATTTTTGTTTTATTCTGATTTTGTCATAATAAATGAGACTTTCAAACAGCTGTGAGTTAATCCACTAACCCCGACGGATTTTGATGTCAATATTTTATTTACTAAAATTGATAGAACAGTGGGACCGAGGCTCGTAGAAAATGCACGTAAGAATTCCATAAATTACCGTTTGGAATTCCCAATTGCACAAATCGAGCAGGCCGTGTCCTGCCTCCCATCCGCAACTTAGTCCATGTCGGGGTACATGTGTATGGTGGTATAGCGTAGCAAAACCTCGCTCATTGTCCGCCTCCAGGAGCGCCCAATTTAAAATATGGAGAGGTTCATGGAGCGGTCATCATGAGCGCTCCGTGAGCCGCTCCATTACCGTTCCTGTTGGTAAATCAAGTTCGTGAGCTGGGTTTTAACACTAGATTCTTGTCTTATAACAGGGAAAACCGAATCATCGTATTGCGTTATTCGTAAAAAGAGTAGAATGTCGCATGAACCCAAGCGCACCCTGGACTACCGAGTATGATATGAATTGGAAGGATTTGAGTAGGATACAAGAATTTATCGCGGTCAAGCTATGAGTGTTTGAAAATAATTGTGCGAGTAGCACGAGTCGAAACGAGCGCAATATTTTCAAAAACTCATAGCGAGACCGATAAATTCTTGTATCCTGCGATTAAAAATCATCCAATATTATCATTATTTGTTTGAAGAATCTGACTTGAACCTGGCTTCAAGTTAGAATAACTAGATCCTATAACATTAGTGAAAAGTATATAAACACCAAATGGTTAACTTCAATATTTTTAAAAGTGCACCAGGAAGTATCAAATAAATTGAACCAGTTGACAACTAGGAAAACCAAAAGAAGAAATGGATTAGCAGACACAGGAACCACCTAAGAAATGGAACCAGAAGACACCAAGAATCCCCCCACAAAAAATTTCAAACAGTAGACAGCAAAACCAAAAAATATGCACCCCCAGAAATGGAATATCCCTAGACTACTTCAGCCAATTAGAAGCCTCCCAGAAAAACTCTGTCATGGTCTTTAATAACTAATGTCCTGGTCTCAAAAACTCATGTCATTGTCTCAGGCCATGGTTTTATTTTACTTAAGCTGTGTACAAAGGATAGGATGGAAGATTCTGAAAACATAATAATGGTCAAAAATGAGAGCTCCTGGAGCGGGACGAGGAGAGAGGTGGTGCTAAAGAATCCTCCCACCTCCTTATACCAACCATACATGTGAGCACTAGTATCGACCCGGTCTGTCCCAACGGTGCAGTATACTGCGAATAATCACCCGACAAGTCTGGAGGATTTCCTTACAGCGGCGGATTTAAGAATAAAGGGCCCATACCCGTCAGCAGCTTAAGGTGGGCCCTTTAGCGTCGCAAAGCGTTTAGTGCGACTAGGGGAGTGTGTGAGTGGGATGGATTGTACCCCCCTCAGAAGCGAAGACATTCTGAAAATCTGGTCTTAAATTGGTGCGATTTGATGCATATATGATCCTGATGTGATTTTGTTTTCCCTTTTAGAACCTTCCTTTTATAAAATAATTTTTGGGTGAGGCCCTGAGAGCAATATTTTAGGGGGGCTGTCACTGCTGACACTGCTGACTCGTAAATCCGTCACTAATTCATTACAAGCTCGTGGCTGATTGGTTGAAAACCCGGGGGCCACTTGTATTCAAAGGTGGATATGATGCGTGAACAAGAAAACGCGTAAAAAGGGTGTCTTTTTTCCAACAGGCGATGTACGCGCGTACATCGTTTAGGGTGTCAAAAACAGCAAAATATGGAAAAAAGGGTATGTTTTGTTCTTAACCCTGAAATTGTTATGTTATATCTCATTAAAGCGGCACTGGCACATTTTCACAAAATATGAAATTTCTTCAATTTGCTCTCAAATGATAGTCTAGGCCATTGGAAGACCAGAGATATATTTTACATATAACAATAGCATACCCCAAAACAGATAGGGACATTGATATGAGGATAAAGACATCCAGGTAATTTGTAGGCCAACTTTTAAGTTTTCCATAACTTTAATCAACAAATGTGTATATTACATGAATATTTTTGACTCGTACTCACTGATATTAAAACCACAAAGGTTATAGACCGATCAAACAGTGTGCATAGCGTGGGAAACATGCATACGGCGTGCGTGTTCTTGTGTTAAACGCCATTTTCGTCGTCTGCTGAATTTAACGTAGCCGGCGACGTTAAATTATAAAATCGTTCTGTTTACCCATAAGGAAGCTGATTTGGTCTTAATCATTTCGGGTGAGGGCTTTTGTATATAAAAGCCTTACAACCATGCAAAAATATCGATTTTGAAAATCTTGAGGGCGCACTACTTTTCAAATGTGCCAGTCTCTTTAAGTAGAGATCAAAATTATCCAAAATATTGTAATCGTGACTTGGAAAGTAAAGCAAAGCAAGATAACAAAGGTATATTTACGATTCAATGCACTGCGTACTTGCTGAGGGTATCATAAACAAATAAAAATACTTGTTTAGGGTATGTTTTAGCTTGTTTTTTAGTCGGCGAAAATACGTGTTTAGGGTGCATTTTGAAAGTCCATGTTCACGCATCATATCCACCTTTGAATACAAGTGGCCCCCCCGGGGTTGAAAAAATCTCAAGATCTTGAGACAAAAACATCGACCGACCGGTAGAGCATACAAAAAACATCGACCGACCGGTAGAGCATATTTCAAAATCCAGGAGATATCTTTGTACTGGAAACGGGCTGAAAACATTGTAAGAAATTCTTTCAAAGGTTGTTTATGTTGTAAGTTTACTTTAGTCCCTACTTTGAACCTTGATAATGAACTTCATCGTTGTTAACGATCAGTTAGTTGGAGCACTCCTATAGCTGCAGACTAATCGGCGATCGACCTGAAACGTTACGTTCCGCTAACGTTCCGCAAGACACCCACCAAGTACTGGGACCGAGACTAATGTGCGCACCTGTGACTTTAACAAGCATTGCTAACATACATCTAGCAATGCTAGCACGCGAATGATGCAACCGCAAATACTCGCGGCACTTTTTATGATTATGATTCACAGCAATGTTTCCGCGTGATCATGTCTACATTGCGACAAACAGAGAGAATTAAACGAGGGCAATACCGCGTATCACAATTGGTTTGTCGGGTCTCACCGTGCACAACCACGGTTTTGTTAGGGTGTGTCTAAAACATAGATATAGAAAACGAGATGCCGTACGCCGTGTTGAAGAATAGGCGGCCACCGTAACCGTGTTTTGAAAATTATGAATATTCATTACGGTCATCCATTCGAAACTCTCGCTCGCGCATGCGCCGTAACCTGTTGGCCTGGAAAACGGTACATCGTTCTATGTAAATACGTGAATATATGAATAAATTGGTACACCACGCTATGGAAATCAGGCGTTGTAAACGTTGTACCAGGTTTTGGTCCCACAGCTGGTGCAGCCATGAGTGTATGGGCGGCCATTACTGTCAAAAGTATCTCAAAACACGTAAGGGTCTAAACTACAGAAAACTGTGTCAAATGCAGAGAAACATGTCAAAACAAGTAACGACGTCAACCACCGAAAAGGTGTCAAGTGCAGAGAAACATTTCAAAAACACATAATGGTCTCAGCTACAGAAAAGGGTGTCATCAGAGAAACGTCAAAATACGAAAAGGTCTCAACTACAAAAATGTGTCAAATGCAGAGAAACATACACAAGTATGTTACGGTAGTGATCAACTGCTCACCTCGGAAAACTTCGCCAACGAGGGCGAAAGCCCGAGGGTGAGCAGTGATCTAATTAGGAAAGTTTTAGTTTAAATTTACTCACTATTTGGTATCCCTACAGCTGCATTGAACTCTTACGTAAAATACGAGGGCTGATTCTGAACGGACTAATGTTACGGTCTCAACTGTATAGCAAAAGGTGTCAAATGCAGAGAAACATGTGAAATACACATAAAGGTCTCCACTACAGAAAAGGTTGTGAAATGCAGACAACGATGTACAAGCACGTAACGGTCTGAACTATAGGAAAAGGTATGAAATACCGAGAGCACGTCAAAAACACGTAACGATCTAATTATAGGAAAAGGTGTGAAATAAAGCTCTTTTTCTGAAGATTTTAGAAATTTTGCTTGCATATGGTGTTGACCATCTACTTTTCACGCTATTTTAACACTAAAAACGCAATAGCTAAATTTACCACCCCGCATCACTCATATCTAGGAATGACCACCCGTGCACATCCGCGGCCGTATCTTGGGTTTGCGATGAAAACTGATTTTGTTTCTCCCAAAAAAGTTATGCAATGTTTGACATCAATTGCTAACGTCACATGTGGAATCGTGCGATTTGTAGTTCTCCTTATGAAGAAATGACCATTAGAATCTTGTCTAAGCTTGCAATTTTTTCGCCGACTTGCGTTTTACATAAAACGTGGATGCATTAGTGGTGCGCCCCTTAGAACACCCCATAAAAATTGAAACATAAAGATTTAACAACTAAGTATTTCATGTTAATTTCTAATATTGTTTTAAGTAAAACGCCAACGGACATGACGGCCCAGGCGGTAAAGGTCATAATCTCAGCAATTCGGTCCACAGCGACCACTTTATGGACAGGCAACACAATTTGTTTATGCGCATGCGCATTACATCATTTAGCTGTAAAGAGAGCGCGTGGCTCGTCAATCAGCTATTAAAAAACTCCACGCGAGTACGATCTTCACACGCTGTTCCGTAAAGTCTCTGGCGTTGTAACCGCATGCTTAATTTCATGCTTGCTCGTGCCTTGAGTGTATGTAAACAATAAACATACAGCATATTTCAAGGTCCAATTTATCTTGGAACTTTTGATTTTGAGCATTCACAAAATAGTGGAGAATGGTTCATTTGGACTATTTAATATCCATGTCATTGATTAGATAGTTGTCAGATATTTATAATTTTTAGAAGATTGAGGCAGTAAACAGGATCATGGTATCTGCCCCCCCCCACGCTCATCATTCCAACTACTAGTAATTGCCCCAGTTAATTTTTTGGGGGGAGATAGATGTGTGTTGTAGTTTTGTTGAATGTCAGACTCCACTGGTGTTCAATTGAGTCCGAGTCCAGAAGGTTGAGGTCTGCGGGGAATCCGAGTCCAATGGAAGTGGGGCAATGAGGTTGAGTCCATGGGGACCAGAGTCCGAGTCACCGAGAATGAGTCCAAGTCTGAGTGAATCGGACTCGCCAATTGAGTCCGGCAGATACCTGTGTTCTAAAACTCCACATCGTAGTGCGTCCCGCCCCGCGTCCGCGTCCAAATCTGCAACCGATTGCGTCAAAATCGTGTCATACAGGCTTAGAAGGAACACTGAGTCGGATTAATATTAATTCCAACAAACCAGATCATGGTACACAAAGGAAATTGTAAGGACGAAAACAATACAGTGGGGCTATCTACACAGGGCACCAGATCCGCATCAATGTATGTGGTAATTCCAAGATCCAGGCGTTTTGGAGTGCGTTGCTGTCTGAACGATGCACATTTTCATGCCATACGAATGATTTTTGCGACAAATCAAAGCTATCGCGTAAGTGCGTGACGTCAGTGCGTAATGGAATCGCGCGTATTAGGCGTGACACTGAGTGGAGCAATAGAAACCGCGATAGAAGCGTGTTCCTATCCGCACTCCCTATATTTCGATCTCAAGTTTGAGGGTGACGTCACTGTGCGCATTAGGTTTTGCAACCTAGAAACGCACGGCGTGGCCTTCCATGCAACACGCACGTGAATAAAGGCAGCACAGCGAAATGCTAAAGCGAATGAGAGTCACGTCTGACGTATTAAGTCACCTCAATGACTCAACGACCGAAACAGAGTATACGCATGGGGCTGTGCAGTGGGCAGTAACACGATACTCCTACGTATGTAATACACCATGCAAGCCACTGGCCACATTGATCCAGTAAGTGATGTGTGAGCATATAGACCTATTGACAGTAACACATGTATCATGGGTTTATGGTATTCCTTTGAACTAGTAAGTAGCCTAGATGTTTACAATCACGACAATACACAATACGTGGTCATCAAAAATCATCAGTGAATGAAGATTGAAAGCCTTGCTTCAAATAAAAATCGCAAACTACCGGCTCGGGGTCGCAATGGGTGTGAGTCGAGCTAAATCTACTGTCCATCTCTGTAACAAAAATCCACTACGCTACTTATACTCTTCCCATGCAAACAAATACTTGTGGTCTGCTGACGGAAGAGATGAAGGCAACGGCAAAATTGAAACTAAAATCCCTAAAATATTCAAATCAGTGCTTTTTCTAAAATTTTTCATATAAATCTTTTTGGATGAGAAAAGTTGCCTCAAAATAACGTTTTCTAGATAATGCCAAAGGTGTAGAGGTCTGTTTGGTAGATTAAATGTAATTGATATGGCCAAGGGAGTCGATTTTAGACGGATATGTCGCCAGTGGTCTAAAGTATATTTCGCAACTCTAAATCCCACTTGCAGTAACGAAACATAGGACCTCACCGCCTGACATCGCCGGATAAGAACAGAGGAGGCCCTCTATAATATCATAAGTTATATTTTCCCATCAAGTTTGAGTTGTGGTTTTACAAAACGTTTTACTTTAACATGTATGCAATGTGTTTTATATCCCCCAAAATAACTTGTATCAAGAAGAAATAATGAGAAAAGCTGAGAAAACAATTAGGGCCATGCTATCTGAAAAGCAAAGCTTAGAAGTCTTCCTACCATTCCAATGGACCATTTATTACTTAAATGAAGAAACAGGAAGATGTGCGTAGCTGCCCTTGTGATGGAACTTGTAAGTGACGTCTAGCCATGCCGTTTGTCCTTCATACGCTACAAAGAGGCTACACGAGGCAACTCTTAATACAATACCCAAATACCATTAGCTTATGCTACTGAGATTGGTAGTACATAAACCGGGTCTTCACACAAAGAGACTCTGGAATCAAACACAAGGCCCCAAAAGCTATGGCCCATGACCGCGCCCGCTTAGTGATATATGAGCAAGTTCGCTTGCACTATTGAAGCTAATAAAATTAAAATTCATGGCACAGTTCAATAGCTTTCATTCACCATTGTATTGAGCAAATACATACCTTGTATTTTAGTATGATTTATGATACCAGGAAATGCATGGCAGCTGGTGTTAAAAGGTGCCATCAGCTACTGAACTAAGCCCTCTGGATAGATTAGCATGCCTTACCACATAGTGATGGGGGGTTATTATGGTATCTATGTAATTTAGGTTGTTGTTGTTATGGCCAACCATTTAGTGTTTCAGGCCCCCCAGAAACAAAAATAATGCCAAAATGAGGGTCTTCCCCCCGAACAGAATGCCGCCCAATATATGTTGCTAACTAATATAAACGCCACATCCTTGCAAAGCGGGCATGTGGTTCTTGGGGAAATTTCAATTACCCATTGAAGGCCTGTATTATAATTTACATAAAACAGATTTTTAGGGAATTGTGTAAAGTGGGATTTTTTTTTTTTTTTTTTTTTTTAAAAATGTTAAACTTTGAACATGGCCCTTTAAAAGGCGGAACGTTTCAAGTTCATCATGCTATCATGAAACAACTACAGACGGCGTCCTCCATTCCTTATCCGGCGATGTCCTTTGCATGCAATAGGCTCTTGTAGTTTGCTTAATTACAAGTGCTTAAAAATCGTTATCAGTTTCTGAAATCTGCCGGAATCCGTCCTGTAAGTACCGCCTATCGGGTTTTCTGGTTGCACAGCTTCATGTATGTGATGAATTATAAAGAGAGGATGAAATATAAAATCGTTCTTTACCCGTAATATCTGAAGAGTGTAATGGTAACCAAATATGCTGCTGTCATTTTCACAAGTATCATTCGTGAAAAACGCGATTATTAAAAAAAAATTATTGACGTTTAGATTGAGTAAGCTGCTTGATAAGATACATCAATGTGAAAAAAAAAACCACTCAAATGAGCTATATTTACAGATTTCACCCCCATGTCCCCCAAAGTATGAGTTGTTAATTCGACGTGTTATAGAATTATACAAAAGTTTAGTCTTCTTAAATTTGATATGCCTATTTTAGGCCCAGTAAGTTGGCAACCAAAACACCCACAAATTTAATTCTTTTAGATGAAGAGAAAAGTTTTCCCAATGCGTAATCTGCGTGGATACCTATGCAACGCATTCCGCGCAATAACAGATTACACATGCCGTGCAGGCGCACTGTCTCATTTATTTCAGGGGTTGGTTTCCCGACCGTTCGTTGATCAGAAGAACGGATTTAAAAAGGCAGAAAGCAACTTACTCTCGAAAAAAAGCACCCTTATTTAAACGCGACTATCCAGAATCTTTGTTTTGATCCATAAGGAACATCGGGCTTCTAAACCAGACCAGGGTTCTTTGTAGAACCTTCATGTATAAAGGACCTGTAGAACATAATGCAGCTGCATGCACACACGAAAATGTGCCCATTTTCTACTCAGAACCATTTGGAAGGGTTCTATTCAGGAAAAAGTTCTGAGTGGTACCTCTATTTTAATGTGGCAATATTGAAGTTAATGGAGCAGAACTGGAACCGAATCACTATTATTTTAACACCTATAAAGTGCATAGGGTTTCTCCACTGCTTGTGTTCCCCCCCCCACGAAAATCACGTTGGTTGGAATTTGGAGTTTTTACCGGATTTTTTTATCAAAAAACTATTGTATTTGAGGGGGGGTACATCAATAAGACACAATAAACAGGAAAACATTGGAAAACGGGTTATAAATAACAACAGTTGGGCGATCGGTAAACTCTGACTTAGCTCAGAATATGACACTGCAGCCTAGGCCTGCTGTCGTACTGATATGAATGTTCCTATACAAGCCTTGATTTTACTTTTGAAAATTTGCACTAAACCTGCTTGCTCAAATTAAAATTACATTTGAAGTTTCATTTGAGACTCACGCACAGTTTTTACCCGAAATACCAAATCAAACCCTCTCAGGTATTAGTAGTATTACCACTAGCACGTCAGATCAGATTAGCGTCTTATAAGGGAGCACCACTAATGGACTCCCCAAGGAACCCACGCATTTTTGTACGGTTCCGGTGACACCGGACAACTCTCTGCAATACTTGAGGCATCGGGTTTGATATCAAATAAGCTCTTTTTCTGAAGAATTTAGAAACTTTGCTTGCATATGGTGTTGACCATCTACTTTCACGCTTTTCACATTAAAAACGCAATAGCTAAATTACAACCCAGCATTGTCATCACTCATATTATGGAATGACCACCCGTGCACATCCGCGGCGCCGTGTCGTATCTTGGCGTTTGCGATTGATGGAAACCTGATTTGTTTCTCAAGTTATGCAAGTTGACATCAAATTCTATCGTCCATGTGGATATCGTGCGATTTGTCTTCCCGTTCTTAAAATGACCAGTGTAGAATGTTCTAACCTTGCAGTTTTGCCGCTTTGCGTTATACATAAAACGCTGTATGAAAATAGTGGTGCGCCCCCTTAGAACACACCATAACAAATTGAACATAAAGTTTCAAAACTAAGTTATTCCTGTAATTTCTAAATTGTTTTAAGTAAACTGGCCTAAAGGACATCGCCCAGCGGGGAAGGTCATTAATCTCAGCCATTCGGTCACAACGACCACTTCTTGACAGGCAACACAATTTTGGTTTATTTGCGCATGCGCCTTATCACTTTAGCTGTCTAAAGAGAGAGCGTGTTCTTCAAATCAGCTATAAAAAACTCCACCGAGTACGATCTTCACAACGCTTTTCCGCAGTCTCTGGCGTTGTAACGGCCTGCTTAATCATGCTTGCTCGTACATTGATTGTATGTAAACAACATAATATATCAGCATTATTTCAAGTTCCATTTATATCTTTGACTTTTCTGAATTTTGTGAGCTTCACAAATTAGTGGAGACTGGTACATTTGGACTATTTATATCATGTTCATCTGATTAGATAAGTTTGTCAGCAGATTTTATAATATTTTAGAAATTGAGGCATGAACAGATCAGGGTATCTGTTGATCATTAAACTACTAGTATTGCCAATATTGGGAGATGATGTGTGTTTGTGTTTTGTTGAATGTCCGACTCCCCGTGTGTTCATTGAGTCCGAGTCCATCAGGTCTGAGTCTGCGGCGAATCCGCGTCCATGCATGGGGACCTGAGGTTCGAGTCCATGGGACCCGAGTTCGAGTCCACTGAGCATGATTCCACTCTGAGTGACTCGGAATCGCCAATTGAGTCCGGACTAGTCCTGCTGTTCTAAACTCACATCTTGTGCGTCAGCCCCTCGTCACGCGTCAATCTGCACCATTGCGTCAAAATCGTGTCAGACAGGCGTAGAAGGACCACTGAAGCGGATATGTTAATTTCCCAGACAACCAATTCATGTTCAACAAAGGAAAGTAAGAACCGAAAACAATACAGTGGGGCGTTCTACACAGGGCACCAGCTCCGCCAATGTATGTGGTATATACTCTCCAAGATCCAATGTTTGTGAACGTGCGTGGCTGTCTGCACGATTCACATTTTCATGCCATTAGCATGATTTGTTGCGACAAATCAACTCTATCGCGTAGTGCGTGCACGTCAGTGCGTAATGGAATCGCGTCGTATTAGGCGTGACACTGTGGTTGATGCAATAAAACCGCGAAGAAGCGCGTTCCAATCCGCACTCCCTATATTTCGATCTCAATTTTGAGGGTGACATCACTTCGCGTATTAGGTTTTGCAACCTAGAAACGCACGCGGCTGGCCTTTCCATTGCAACAAGCGCACTGTGAAAATGCAGCACAATCGAAATCAAGCGATGCAGAGTCACGTCATTACTATACGTCACCCTCAGACTCAAGACCGAACAGAGTATCCGCTGTGGGCTGTGGTCTGTGATACCACGATAACACTCCTATGTATGTAATACAACATGTTGCAAGCCACTGCCACATTGATTAAGTGATGTTTGAGCATATAGGACATATTTGACCAACACATGTATCATGGGTATAATGGTATTACTTTGAACTATAGTAGCCTATGTTAACAATCACGACAATACACACTACGTGATCATCAAATCATCATTGCATGCAACCTTGCCAAGCTTGCTTCAAATACACAATCGCAACAGACCCCGTCTCGGGGTCGGGCCATGGTGACGACTAAATATCTAGGCCTCTCGGTAACAAAACATCCACTACCTACTATACTCTTCCAGCAAACAACTCCTTGTGTCTGCTGACGGAGAGATGAGGCCGGCAAATTTGAAACTAAAATCCCAAATAGCAAATTTCAAGTGCTTGTTTCTTCTCAACATTTTCTTCATCTAACATCTTTTGTTGGATTAGAAAAGTTGCTCAAATCCGTTTTCTAGCTATATGGCCAAAAGTGTAGAGGTCTGGTTTGGTAGATTAATGTAATTGATAGGCCAGTGAGTCGATTTTATCGTATATGTCGCCATTGTCCTAAAGTATATTTCGCAACCTCTAAATCCCACTTCGTAACCTAACGTAATGACCTTCACCGCCTGACACGCCGGATAGATGACAGAAGGAGGCCCTCTATATTTCATAGTTTATATTTCACCATCCAAGTTTGAGTTGGTGTTTTACAACGACTTTAACATGTATGCACTTGTGTTGATATCCCCCCCAAAATACACTTGTATCAGAAATAATTAGAAAAGTGTCTGAGAAACTTCAGGTCATTGCTCTCTGGAAAAAAGCAAAGCTTAGAGTATTACCTCCATTCCATGACCATTTATACTTAAATGACTAACAGGAAGATGTTGCATAGCTGCCCGTTGTTATGGAACTTGTAAGTGACGTCTAGCATGCTTTTGTCCTTCACTAAGCTACAAGAGAGCTACACGAGGCAGCTCTTAATACAATACCCAAATACAATTAGCTCTGCTACCTTGAATTTGGATTACAATAACCGTCCTTCACAACCAAGCCAGACTCTGGAATACAACACATGGCCCACTAACGCATGGCCCATGACCGCGCCTAATTATATCATGAGCAAGTTGCTATGCACTATGAGCTAATAAATCACAATTCTCATGGCACAGTTCCATAGCTTTCTTCATCACATTGTATTGAGCAATACACTCACCTTGTATTTTATTATGATTTATGATACCCAGGAATGCATGTTCCAGCTGTTTGTTACAGCATGGCACCATTCAAGGCTTAACTACTAAGCCCTTGATAGATTCGCATGCCTTAGCCACATAGTGTGGTGTAGTATTATTAATAGGTTTTGTTTGTTTATTGCAATTCCATTTATGTTATCACAGAAGAGCCCCCCCAGAAACAAAAATGCCAAATGAGGTCTTTCCCCCCAGAAACCAAATGGCCCGCTCATATATATTTGCTAATATATAAGCGCACATCCTTGCACAGCGGCATTGTGGTTCTTGGGGGAAATTTCATTACCCATTGAAGCCTGTATTTAATTTTACATAAACCGATTTTTAGGGATTTGTGTAAAGTGGGATTTTTTGAAAACCGCAAAAGTTAAACTTTGAAACTGGCCCTTTAAAATGCGGAACGTTGCATCAATTTCATCTGCTCTCCTGAAAACTATAGAGGGCTTCCTCCATTGCACTTCGCCGGCGATGTCCCCTTTTGAAAATGCAATAGCTCTTGTAGTTTGCTTATTACAGTGCTTAAAAATCGTTTATCATTTTCTAAATCTGCCCGGAATTCGTCCTGTACGCAACCGCCTATCGGGTTGTCTGTGCAGCTCATGTTTGTGAATGAATTTAGAAAGAGATGATGAATAAAATCGTCTTTACACTCTAATTCTGAAGAGTTTTACTGGTAACACAAATCTGCTGTCATTTTCCAAAGTATCATGCGTGACAAAGACGATTATTTAAAAAAAATGACGTTTTAATATGGCGTAAGCTTGCTTGATTATAAGAAACATCATGTGAAAAAAAACCACTCAAATGAGCTATATTAACAGATTTCACTCCATATGTCCCCCAAAGTATGAGTTGTTAATTCGCGACGTTTTAAGAATTATATCCACAGTTTTAGTCTCTTACAATATTGATATAAGGCCTATTAGGCCCAGTAAGGCAACCAACACCCACAATTACTCTTTTAATGAAGACATTTTTCCAAGGCGTAATCTGCGTGGTTACCTATGCAACCATTACGCGCATAACAGATACAATTGCCAGTCGCATGCGCCTGTCATCATTTATTTTCATGGGGTTGTTTTCCCGACCCGTTCGTTGATCAGAAGAAACGATTTAAAAAAGGCGAAAACTTACTCTCGAAAACGCACCCTTATTTAAACGCGACGACGAATCTTGTTTTGATCCATAAGAACACTCTGGCTTCTAACAGACCGGGTTCTTTCGTAGAACTTCAGTATAAAGGACCTGTAGAACATAAATGGAGCGGCATGCACACAACGAAATGTTCCCATTTTCTACACTTATAACATTTTGAAGGGTTCTATTCAGAACAAGTTCTGATGTAACCTCTATTTTTAATTGTGTGCATTTAAGTGATGGAGCATAACTGGACAAACCGAATCAATATTATTTTAACACCTATAAAAGTGCATAGGGTCTTCTCCACTGCTGTGTTCCCCCCCCCCCCCCGAAATCACTTTGTCGTTGGAATTTTTGGATTTTTGACCGGATTCTTTTTAAATCAAAACTCTTGTATTTGATTGGGGTACATCAATAAAAACAATAACAGGAAAAACATTGGAAAACGGGTTATATTAAATCACAACAGGGGCGATCGTTAAACCTCCATGCATTAGCCTCAAGACATCTGACACTGCAGATCTGCATGCCCTAGGCCTGCTGTCGTACTGATACTGATAGGTCCTACAGCATTGAAGTACTTTGAAAATTTTGCATTAAACCTCTGCTTGCTCAAATCTAATTTACACTGAATTTCATTTGAGACTCACGCACATTTTTTTTTTAATTCTTGAAGTTTCATTTGACACTCACGCACAGTTTTTTACCATCGAGCACGTCCGATCATATAGTCGTCTTATATGGAGCGCACCACTAATGACCTCCAACGGACCACGCATTTTTTGTACAGGTTTCCGACACTAGACAACTCCTTGCAATCGTGAGGCATCGTGTTTGATATCAAATAAAGGGCTCCTTTTCTGAAGAATTTAGAAATTTTTGCTTGCATCTGGTGTTGACCCTCTACTTTTCACGCTCTTTTCACATTAAAAACGCACAAGCTAAATTTACCACCCCGCATCCACTCCTATCTAGGAATTACACCCGTGCACATCCGCGGGCGTACTTGGGTTGGCGATGAAACCTGATTTTTTTCTCAGTGATGCAATGTTGACATCATTTCTATCGTCCATTTGAGATCGTGCGACATTTGTGTTTCCCGTTATGAAGAAATGACCAGAAGAATCTTGTCTAAGCCTTGCACTTTTTAGCCGACTTTCGTTATTACATAAAACGTGGACGAATTAGTGGTGCACACCCTAACGGTGCTTGACTGTTTTCAATTCACGTGATACCTTATTCTGTGTGTTGACGGTTTCGTCGTCTTTTATTTCACACTCGTTCTCTGCTTTGTAACCACAGGGTTGACATCCTTTTCTATAGTTTTCACATCTTTCTTGCAATTTTACATCTTTTTTCTGTAGTTGAGAAAAGAGCATTGCGTGTTTTTGATGTTTCCTGCATTTCACCTTTTCTGAGTTGAGTAGCGGTCGTGTAGTTGACACATTCGCTGCTTAAGCCCCCTTTTCTTAGCTTAGACCTGACGTGCTTTTTACATCTTTCTCTGCATTTGACAAACCTTTTTTTCCTTTCTGTAGTCGAGACCTTGTGTAAACGGTTTTGAGCGTTGTGATACCCTGTTCAATTATTATTTACGTCTTCGTGTATTTGAGCCTTATTTAATCTGAGATACTTTTGACCTTTGACCTGTTTTTTCTGCATTTGAACCCTTTTCTTTGTATTTGAGACCTTGTTTAGTAATTACCGCCCATGAGTTAGCATATGACGTTGTATCATATTTGAATTCACTTTCACTGGTCAACACGAACTGAATTCGCCCTACTGATATGGTTTACGTGACGCGCCGTGATTATTCGGCACAAGCCCTAACGAAGAACCAAACACCCAAATTAAATAATGGAATAAAAGTGAAAGATTTATGACAGAGAGCAACCGGATTTTTTAAAGAGGAAAGAATATTATTAAAAGAACGAAAAAAAGGAAAGCAGAACATACTGAAAACGGCAAAGAACGCTTAACCAACCCATCAGTTTTTGAGTTTATTCATTCACAATCAATCGATCGTTCAATTGATTAATCAAGCAATCAATGAGTAACTAATTGAGTAAGAACGTTGTTTGTTTTAATTTCCAGTTATTATTTCGTTACACGCATTCCTCCCAGAACCGATCTTCGGTCTTCGTTTTGTTGATCCCGCTATATAATACTGACAGAGACCCAAATTAACATGATTAATAAAATAGTGCAACCAGAGAAAGTTTAAGATTACAAAATAGACGGTTAAGACAGAAAGCACTTTAAGAGCTACGCAAGAGCAAATCTTTGTAAGGATCTTCTGTCTTCGCTCTATCTGAGCCGTTTTTTGTAACAAACCCCCAAAAGGGTGATTACCACCCACCTTTGTTATTTTGCTATTTTACTGGCCCGAAAACTTCATTAAGGCTTTAAAACGTTCTGGGTATATAAAACTAGTATTTTTTTTCAAACATCTTGAGCCACGAACTGCAACGAAAATCCGATTTCCCTAACCTTTTTGGTGAAATTGAATTTTCGAAAATTCCTGCACTGTGTTATTGTTATTAGCCTCCCCTCCATTGTGCTGATTCAACCTTTTTAAAAATTAATTTTTCTCAATTTTATTTTGAAACAGATTCTCCTGGAAAAGTACTTTGTTTACTATAAAAGAGAGAAAGGGGGAATACCCTATTTTTGTTTTTGCAAAGTGCACCTGTTATATTGCAAAATATGGAAGTGGGGGATTCCCCAAGAATGCTCAACTTAGAAACTGAGTCACTTGTTTATCAAAACCTGGTAGATCATGGAATTCCGCCACAAAGTTATATATGGAAGGAATGTTATTCAGATGAAGTACTTTATGTGGATTTCAATTGGTCAGCTCGTGCAAGGTTAGTTTTTTATGCATGATTCTGAGTAATATCTATTTTTAGACTGGAACTTTGTGTGAAGTCATTATATATTTGAGATTTGAGTTCAGTCGCGCCGTGCGCAGTTGTAATCAGCTCTACTTATGGTTATATAGCTAGTTTTATCTCAATAATGGTAGATTTATGCTCACACAAAAAAGGGTGCCAGGATTTATTATATTGTCAATTCCATGTGAGCAGAGTGGCTGTCATTATTCTACTGTCGTCTTTGAAGCCGAAAGTGCAGGGAATCAAAGTAGGATTCCAAATTTGGACAGATTGAAAATCGTGTGATTATCTTGGACTGATATACTGGGATTTATTACGTCGCCGAGGGAATTATTTAACCTCGTACGTCTTGAACTGCTGGACAAAAGTTGAGAAGATTCCAATGGATATTACCCGAGGATTTACAAGCGTGACCTTTGCCTCTTCTTTTTTTGAAGTCTTTGCTGTGAGGACATATCATAGTTGAACTGCAACGCTCTTGGGAGATAGTGATATATTCTTGTTACAACTATATAATCTTAAATATTGTGTGTATTGTGTAATTTTAGATTTATGTATGTTGTGTGGACATACCAAATCTTGAAAACCAATTACAAATCATTAAAATCTGTTCTATTATTAAAATTCAGATCACGTGTGCACAAGGCTTCATTTTATTTGTGTTGAAAAGTATTTCTGACCTTTGACGTCTACGAGACGTCATAACCTAGCAATCGGGAAGTCACGTTGTGCTGCATGCAACGATTTATGGCATCTTTCTGACGTAATACTAGGATTGGTGGTATTCATTTTGGATCAATGAAAAGAGGGGATCAAAGCTATCCATTGGTATCAAAACAGTATCCTGCTGCATTCTGATCACACAGGCAAGTTGGCACTAACTCTCCCTAAATGGGGGTGGTTGCCCTCCCCCTATCCATGACGATCTCACCGGTATCCTACCTATAACCGGTATGGATTCTCGTTTTTGCATAAGAATGAGCGTAAATTTCATAACATTCAGAAAAGTAAAAAAGAGAAGGGAAGGGTAGACACCTCCTCGATAGACAGGGTTAATACATATATGACATCCACATTCTTTTCCGTTTACTACAACTAATGGAATTTTTTAAATAGCGTCGAGAAACATGCCTTGCCTCTCTCTTGTCATGTTGTACCTGATCTGTGACACTACATCAATAAATACACCTTGGTGGTTTTCATTTCCTTTCCCTTGATAATTGCATTTGAGTATTTTTAAGTTCCAATGGCCTAGAATCTCCTGTTTTGGAAAAAAAAAAGTGGTCATGTGCCTTTAGCTACAGTCCCGAGTCCCGGTATACACGATGTGCCTGCCCTTTCTATGTCTATTGGGTGCCTTGCAATCTATAAAAACTACTTCCATCAAGGTAGAGTTTCTGTGATTCTCATTATTGCAATCTACCCAAATTACGGAGTTTCCGTAACGTGGCCCATCTGACACACTTTATTCTGACACACTTATGAATTCGGAAACTCCTTTCACACGGAATACAGCCCTGGTTTTATTCGGCGTTAAGATTTGCCGAAATAATTGTGTCAGAAAAAAGTGTGTCGGATGGGTCCGGTTACGGAAACGCCCGCAAATTACTATGTCAGGATTGTAACACTAACCATCATCATCATCATGTCGACTGCGCATCGGCGATCGCAAGTTTCTCCAGTCACTTCTGTTTTGGCCAAGTTGGAGATAGCCTTTGGTTGCACCATGTTGTTTGTATCGGAGGACGATAAGGGAGAAAAGGGTGGAGGGGGGGGATGAGAGGGAAAAAGAAGCGTCTAGGAGAAGATGGCAATCAGATGAGCAAGGCCCCAAGATCTTTTTGGATGTAGGAGAGAAAGAATGTTTCTCTGTCGGCCTGGCTTTCTCTTGCTATGGCGGCGGTGTGTAGAAAGCATATAACCTACTAGGCTCTCTCCCTCTTGCAATCCTTAGAATAGGACACGAAAAGCAAGTGTCTCAAGTCTTACTCGTGTTCATCAGATGCTCTGTAACCTGTAGCATCCATGATTTTTGCATTGGACACGATCAATGCGCTTGATGTTCATCATGATTCTATAGGCAACATTTTGCGAAAGAATTGACCTTACTCGCCAATTTGTTCGTCAGCACCAAGATTCACAGGCATAAACAAACAAAAAAATACTGTACGCTGTTGTGTTGAGAGGCGTACTTTCATTTTCGATTGGTATACTTTACTTCTCATATCGTTCCAACTTCCAAAATGCTGACCAGGCTAGGGTTTTTCGTCTGTTAAGGTCTTTAAAACTGGAAGCCATCATACAACCAAATATTGAAGTCGGAGACATGTTGATGCACTCGCCATAAAATTTGAGCAGTGGAAGTGGGTGTCAGTTGGTAGTCATTCCTCTGTCCCTTTTTTGCACACTGCTGATAAGGCCAATTCGTCAGCTGGGCAGCTGAGCCTGAGCTCTAGGGATTGAAGACTCCATGTAGGGCGATATCGTCAGCGAAATCTAGTCAATGTTAAGACTTTGGGTGGAATACCTCCTGGACGGACGTGGATGTGTCTCAATCCGGAATCCTGTATCTTTAGTTTGCCTTTGCGTCAGTAGTTCCCTATCAGCACAATGAAAATAAAGGGATCTAATACATCTCCCTGCAGTACCCCCCTGTTGAAACGAGGAATGGCTCCGAGATATTTCAATCTACCATAACAGCGCTTTGTGGGAATTGCTTGTAGAGGACGCCTAACCTGTAATTTTGATTATTTAATAAAATGTTTTGGACATAGACCAATTCTTGACCCAATTACAAATCATTAAATCTGTTATATTGTAGAAAATTTCATATCACTTTGTGCACAAAGGCTCTTATTTGTGGTTTGAAAGGTCTTTTCTGACCTTCGGCGTCCACGAGACGTCATAACAGAATTGGGGGGCTCGTCCTTGGGAATTGAATTGAGATAAATTTTGGAGGCCTTAATTGGTCATAATTTACCCACCTTAAAAGTGTTATAATATTGTTACATTTGTGCACTTTTTGGCATACAAAATTTTGTGTGTATTACATGTACTACCATGGTAATTGGTTCAAAATTTGGTATGTCCAAAACATTATTACATAAATCAAATTACACCCAATATTAAGATTATACTTATAATTGTAAACAGAATGTCCATTAATCTCCACAAGAAGCGTTGCAGTCAACGATGATATGCCTCAACCATCGAAGACTTCAAAATGACGCATGCAAAGTCACAATTAAAAATCCTCAGTACTATTCCATTGAATCTTCTCAGTCCCTGAAAGTAACTTTTGTCCAGCAGTTTCAAGACGACAAGGTTAAATTAAATTCCCAAGGGTCCATAGACTACCTGCTTGGTTGGGGGGAAAATCTTGCCTGAAGCTGGCCTTAGCTGGTCTCTTGACAGGTGACACAAGCCTCCCTCACCATTGGTGTTAGTTTCCCTCATGGTACCATTGAGGACCAACACTACTGTATTAGACAGGTGGGGCTATCCTTGCCAATCCTGGCATTGAACACTACCATCTCCCGCAAATTACCATGTCATGAAGGTAACCTACCCACTGAGTATGCCTATTTGATAGATTTGATAAACGACTTCCTGTTATTGATGTAATAGTCCGGGACTGGACCCTGATTTTTGGGGTCTAGCTGCACTCTCACACTCACCTATAAAGTTGAAGTAATGTTATTTTAGATATAACTTGTCTATAATACATTGGGTTTGGATAATAAAACTTTTCTGAAATCATGCAAAAGATTGATATAACTGTTTCTTTAATTTTTCACTGTATGTCCCAATAGGGTCAAATTTGAGCAATTTTTTAGAGGTAGGGGTAACACTCTTTCGATCAAAGCACACTTTCAAAAATCTTCACAATGATATAAAATTGTTTATCCTTAGTAATACAAAAAGTGTTAAAGGTTGTGTGATTTTAAATCTAGAGTTGGTGATCATTGGGTATTTTGAAAGCCATTTTATGTAATAAGTGGCATTTTTTTGGCAAAATTTAGCATTTCTGGTATGTTCCTTTATCAAATATATATCCATAACATATACATGGTAATTGAGCCAATTTTGCTTCTGTAGAAGATAACAATGCACAGTCAGTTTTTGGATAGTGTGAAAACCCAATTCTTGTTTTACTTTTTTTAGTAAATGGCTCATAAATTACCTAATTTTCCCAAAAATGCTAAAAAAATCCGTGATTTTTACATGTTGACAGAACGGGACGATTCAACTTATTGTAGGGCCCCTTGATAGTACAGAAGGTGAAAACAGTTTTGGGTTAATTAATGGTTCTTTGTACTAACAAAGTACACATAAAGTCAGGGTAATTCGAAAATAGCATATTTTAATGGTTGCCACATGGTAACCACAACCACTAAGCGTGAATGCTAAGAGAAAAATATTTGTAGGACCTAACCTTTGAAAATATTTCCCACTAGTATCATGTACTGCACATGGTGTGACCATTTAGTAATATCTAATCGAGTACGGTCATCTGAGCTATTACTGTTTGCCATGGAAACGCGCCCAAGATCCATGAAAACGGTGATTTTTAGCATTCGAATACGGGGACGATTAACTTATTTTTCGTGATCTTTGATGACACGAATGGCTCAAACTTACTTTGGGGTTTGTTGTTACGTAATAAAGTACACATAAAGTCAGAAATCAATATTTTTTTAATGGTTTGGCATGGTAACCAGTGACCACTAGAGCTATGAGTAGAAAATAGTTGTCACACCAATAACTAATATTTTTGACAACCATATATTGGTGTGACATTTAGTACACATTTGAATATGAGCACCGTCAACACACCAAAAAAAATTATTACCATAGCACACACCCATATAAAATTTTGGGTTTGGACCTTAAGTGACCGAAGGGTTTTCACTCGCAAGAGGCGTCTATTTGCCAATTGTTTGCACACTGAAAGAGAAAAACCTAGTTTTTCGCCGAAAAACCTGGTCTTTCCGCTGAAAACTAGGTTTATCGAGCGATAACTTGGTTTATCATATAAAACCTAGTTTTCGAAATCGATACAAACCGGTTTTTTTTCAAATCGAAAAACTATGTTTATTTCAAAGATTCGATAAGCACGGCTTTTGAAAAAGCGGTTTTTTCGATTGAAAAACCAGTTTCCTCGACTGATAAACTAGGTTTATCAAAACACCTATCTTTTCGAATCGATAAACCCGGTTGTTCGATTTGAAAAAAACAGTTTAATAAAATTGATAAGCAGGTGTTTGAAAAACTAGTATTTTGACCGAAAAGCAGGTTTCTCGACCGTAAACTAGTTTCTCAAAACCTAACTTTCGAATCGAAAAACCTGGGTTTTTCGATTTGAAACACCCGGTTTATCAATTTGATACGCAGGTTTTTTTTCAATCGAAAAAACCAAGTTATGGCCGATAAAACTTGGTTTATGCAAAAAACCTTGCTTTTCAAAATAGAAAACCCTGGGTTTTTTTTATCTTTAATTGTGCAAAATACTTGCCATAGATGTCCTATACGCCAAGAAAACCACTTTCCTGACGAATTGTTGCACTGAAATTTTATATGTGAGGGTCTAAACCACGCCAAATCAAGCAATAAAAAGTGCATTTTATCATCTGGATTGAATTGGCGTAAAATGTTGTTAAACTAACTGTTGCAAACACCACAAAAAGCTAATGAGCTTGCATAAGCCCTGGTTTACATAATATTTTACCCAAACTTGCTATTTTAGGCAATCCGGTCGTTGTATTTAAGACACAGTATAACTTCCCAAACGTCCCCCTAACAGCTTCCCAAGGCCCAACTGCATGGCCATAACCAGAGCTCGAAGTCGCATATACGTACAATAGTAGAGTTCAGAATTTAAGTCCCATTCTCGACGTTGTAGCCCTTTCATAAAGCTTTTTGCTTTATTTTTATTTGCTAAAGTCCCTTAAAAAATAGCGAACTGTACGATGTGGGCTAGCGCCACGCTTCACCATCGACACGTGCCCTTATGGTGGTCCTGTCCGAGGTTGAGAAAGAACATTTTGTGGCGTCTTGACAACGACTATAACGAAAGTTTGGGGCAGAAAGTTGGAAGGTTTTTTGTACCCTCAAGGATGCTGAGCAAGATTTTTGGGTCCACCTCTGGGAAAATCTCTTGCTATATGCAAGGTATGTCAAAATGCCACCAAATTCCTGAGCATGATTTTTGGGCACTTTCTTCACCTACGTGACAAGGTCTCCCACTTTTCCGAAGAATTTTTGCACGAACTTTATACAACACATGCAGGGTCATAGACATAAACAATTTGCAATAAAATAGAATTCATTAAGACAACCAACCTAAAATTAGGGGCACACACTTTTCAATTCAGAAAAACGAACATCAATTTACACGGCCTCGTTTCACAAAATTTTACTGGTATGTGCAATAAAAAGTTTTTTAGTATGAGTTCTAAAAGGTCCAATATACCCATACTGAACACAAATGATATATTTCTTTTCTGGTAGGTGGCATTGTCTGCCGTGGTAACTTTTCCATTGTGTTTGTAACAGTGCATGATTCGTATGGCAAAAGTCAAAGTGATCACTATCAGCATATAAGGGTTAACTGAATTTTATATTACTTATTTCTTGTTTAATTACATGAACATATAAATATTTAACAGGAAATATTCCTTATTATTTTTTTTTATTAATTTTTTTAACTGAACTTGCCCGTTGGCGGACACAAAAAAGTGGGGGTTTTAAAAATGTAGTTTATTCGCGGGTCCCTAAGAACCCCCTTGTACACTTAAGTGTCATGCTTTTACAGTGCTATCCAATAATGAGGATTCTTATAAGTCCCATGAGGGGCTCTTTTTCAAAATGGGCTTTCATATATAACCTGTTTTGGGACGTTATGAATTATAATCAAATATGAACATAAAATGTTTGAAGATAATTACCATTTTATTATTTTCCTGTTTGACGAATTCATTACTGCACAGGTTGCTGGTGATTAGGAGCGCCTTTGCATAATGCATAAATCATATTAAAATCACCTTTACACCGCCGTTAAGCGTGTGTTTTGTGGATCTTTTTAGAAATAGTTCGTGCGATGCTCATCTACCCCACTGGGATGATGATAATTTCATGAAATGTATCCTACAATCAAGACATCCTGTTAACATCATTGTATCAACATTTATTTATCTTAAAAAATATTAACATGGAAATAAATCTTTCAAATTGTGGGATACCCGCATTGATACCCCGGTGACAAGGCAACGGGCATTGATAAATGTTCAACAATTTAAACGCGGCACTGGCACATTTTCACAAAATATGAAATTTCTTCAATTTGCTCTCAATGCTAATCTAGGCCATTGAAGAATAGAGATACATTTACAATAAAAATAACATACCTCAAAACAGATAGGGAACGTTGAAAATTGTAAAGACCTCATGTATTTGGTAGCTAACTTTTAGTTTTTCCATAACTTTAATCACAATGTGTACCTTAATGGAATTCATAGACTCGTACTCATTGAACCACAAATCTTGAAGGTGCACTATTTTTTCAAATGTGCCAGTTCTCTTTAAAATGCTCTGGCGCTATAACATCATCAAAGGTGACGGGGCAACATACAGCTCCAATGTGTCATGGAAGTTTTTGACCATATTCCTAAAAGAGGCGGTTCTCTAACCCAAGGTGTTGGTATTTTTCTAAATGTAAGTCAGCTTACCATGTAGTTGACCATTTCAAACTCATCGGGAATATTTTAATTCAAATTCAATATGACACTATGACTTTCTTATCATACATATGAGGGGTGTAAAATTGTTTCCCCCGCCTCTCCCCCCAATGAAAATGTCTTGGATTCTGTTGACTGTTTATTTCTAATTTCATGCCCAAGCACGCTTGGCTTCTTCTTCTTAGCGCATCCACAAGTCATCGTAATGGCTTGTGGTGTGTCAGGATTAATTCAATGACTAAGCTGATCCGGGGGCCGCGTTTAATCCATGCTACGACGCTCCTAATGCTTGGGCTAATTGCAGCGAAACTTGATCAGAGAATCACTGGCCCAAGGTTCATATTGGTGTACTCTCCGATTGTAGTGAGAGGTCCTTGTGGGCCGATTAAAGGTACTAATATCGTGATTTATTCAAATCAAAAATAATAAAAAAAATCAGATGTTTGAATATCTGTAACAGTATATGGTATCCTACCATACCGCTGTTTTCTTCTTTTCTGTATATCAGTTGGAAAAATAACTTATAAAATTCTATATAGACTTTATCCTTTTATTTTTATAGCTATTCCTGCAAATTTCAAATATTTGATTCTTTCGAGCAGATCTCTGATAGTGTCTTTAAAAAAGGGGCATTCTTTGAAAATTTATCGTTTTCCCGCCGCAAATCAAATGCTACGATCACCGATTTTGGCCGTTATAAGCACTGTCCCATTCCAAGGCCATATGAGGTTAACACAGATTGTGGTCAAAAGTTATGTGGATTCTTCTTCTGCGTAGGAGGCAGCAGCTAAATGTGTTTGTAAACGTTTGGAGCAACTCACTGTTGATTGATTAGGGTTGATAAATCTGTGTCCACCGGTGGGCGAAAGGTAGGGCACTCATTTGAGAATGTGAGCACCCCCCCCCCCCACAAATAACCCCCCCCCACCCCCCCCCCCCCCCCCCCCCACCCCCCCTAAAAAAATACCCCCCCCCACCCCCCCCCCCCCCCCCCCCCCCCCCCCCACCCCCCCACCACCCCCCCCCACCCCCCACCCCCCCCCCCCCCCCCCCCCCCCACCCCCCCCCCCCACCCCCCCTAAAAAAATACCCCCCCCCACCCCCCCCCCCCCCCCCCCCCCCCCCCCCCCCCCCCCCCCCCCCCCCCCCCCACCCCCCCCCACCGCCCCCCCCCCCCCCCCCCCCCCCCCCCTCCCCCACCCCCCCCCCCCCCCCCCCCGCCCCCCCCCCCCCCCCCCCCCCCCACCCCACCCCCCCCCCGCCCCCCCCCAACCCCCCCCCCCCCACCCAAAAAAAATACCCCCCCCCAACCCCCCCCCCCCCCCACCCAACCCCCCCCTTAATTTTTTTACCCCCCCCCACCCCCCCCCCCCCCCCCCCCCACCCACCACCCCC
This sequence comes from Ophioderma brevispina, assembly GCA_023653785.1. Classification (NCBI taxonomy): domain Eukaryota; kingdom Metazoa; phylum Echinodermata; class Ophiuroidea; order Amphilepidida; family Ophiodermatidae; genus Ophioderma; species Ophioderma brevispina. Next base: position 2,892 of record JAMKCH010033797.1, on the reverse strand, counting down.
CCACCCCCCCCCCCCCCCCCCACCCCCCACCCCCCCCCCCCCCCCCCCCACCCCCCCGCCCCACCCGGCAATTCTGTTGCATGGAGAACCACATTGGCAGGCCGGCCGACGGCCGCAGCCCCATCGGTGTATACTGCTGGTGAAGCGACCGACTCCGGTGCGAATCCTGTTTAAGGTGACCCATTCCTTGCGTGGGAGACTGCTGCCAGGTGGCAGTTCTGCCTGGTGTATGAAGAGGTTTTGATCTGGTTTTGAGTATCTATCCCAGGCAGTATCCGTGGTCTGTAGGATGTTGAAAGGGGGACTGGAGAGTTTAGCAGCGTCTCGGCAGAAAGGGTCTTCGAGAGTGCAGTCTCTGTCTACCAAGATGGTGTGAATCTTTGTCCAACAGTGCCTTATCCTGTTTGTGCGTGTGGTGTTCTCCTCCGAAGTACTGCAGTGCAATGCCTAAAGCACTGGTAGGATTCAGATGGAGTAGGACGGAAGCAGCCAGTGATAGTTCTCAGGGTCTCGTTGAAAATGTGTCCATTTCTTCGTTGTGTGAGAGCTTGTTGCACCGCTGGGGCGGCATATTCAGCAGTGCTGCAGACCAGAGCTGGAATTTACTTTTGAAAATCGTAAAACCTGGAATTCCGTCACCCTCTATACCTAAAAGGGCTGGAATTCCCATCTCGTATTAAAACCTTTAATTTCTGGACTTCAGCTTTCAAAAGTGCCAAAAGTCGGGAATGTCCGGCGCCCTCTATAGGGAGGGGGGCCTTTTTATTTCTTCTGGAATAGCCCAATCGCTGATATACAAGGTTGAAACAACATAGGAGCCAATACAGATCCCGGTGTGTTACTCCGTTCCTCAGACGACGCAGGCTAACCGTACTCTGCCCATCACCTGGTCTTAGAATAAACTCACGGGTTTGCAAGCATGTTACAAATATGAATTTTACAAGTTGACGATCCGGGATGGTCCTGAGGAAGCTTGAGTGTCAGACCCGGTGCCACACGTTGTCACCCCAGTACACCGCAGTAAGTACACCAAGCAATGCTGGCAGTAAGGGTCCCAACCCGCGATGACGCCTGCCTTACGGATCTTTTTCAAATCTTTTCCTCAATATCATTTGTGAGTTTTTACAATCTGTGGGACAGGTGCGCCGGCCACGGCGAAATCGCTGCTTGTTCGGCAGGCAGTTGGTTGTTCGACGACGGCCTCCAGCCGGTCCAGGATCACCTCTCAAGAAAGTTTGAAGAGAACACACAGTAGTGATATTTGGAGGTAGTTCTTAGGGTTGTCGGCAGGCGTGTTTGGTTTGGGAGTGCGATGATGAGCTCTCCTCCAAATCTTGTGTAAGGACTGGATGTGTAAGGCAACATGACTGTGTATAACTCCTGGGGCCATTCTAGACATCGTGTGCCGCATTGCATCAGGAACTCCGCTGGTATATGTTATCAGGCCCCTGTGCCTTTCCACTCTTTAAGGTTTGGCTGATAGCAGAGGTAACCTCATCTAGTTAGAAGAGTTGAAAGTGACCCTTCCACGCCGGGGGCTCGACGAAGTTTTGGTGATCTCTTTTTTGACAGAGCGAGTGTGATCCTTATCAAAATCCTTGAAATGACCATTTGCGAGGAGTTGCTCAGCAATTGAGTTGGCAGTCACTGTGATCAGTTCGATGGGTTGGGAATTCTGCCGGTGAGGCGGTTTATAGTCTTCAAGGCCTTCCTGCTAGAGTGATGAAGTCGATTCCCTGGAACCGTCTCCTCCTCCCATCGGCGCTCACGGCGTTTTCCTGTCCAAGCAGTTTTGTTAGATTGAAGACTTGGATATGCTTCGTCCCCGGTTCAGAATTCTGAAATTCATTGTAAAAGATGATCACCTTTCCCATCCCCGGATGGGTATACTTCGACGGTAGCCACATGGGGTGGTATTCTTTGCTATATTAATAAAAGTTTACACATTGCTGTGTAAAGATTGTCCTAGGTTGGAGCAGTTGGTTGCCGGGAGTTTAGGCACTCGGATCCACCAGGTTTTCTTGAACTGGTCCCGTCTGCTTGCGGAATTCCATCTTTTCACTGGCTTTGTTGGTATATGGCCTTCAAAGGCGCTCCTGATCGTCAGTTATGAATTAAAGGATCATTCTGTCATTTCATGTTACAATTTCTGGAATTCATCTCCCATCTCCTCCTAAACATTGGGCCAATTGCAAGCCAAACTATATCAGAAAGACCCACAAGTTCTTGTGCAAAGGAGCTAATTTGTAAATCGCGGTAGAATGATAAACTTTGGTTGGTTGTGGTCAACATTCAAGGTGCCGATTTGTTAAGGTCATTTCAAAGTCGTAAATGAACAAACATGCATTTGAATACTTTTTAACCAGAAACGAATAATTTGTTTACCCTACAACCAATTGGAACATGTTAGGTTCACCATATAACCCTTTATTTCCCTGAACTTGTTAACGTGTGAAATTCAGAATGATAGCGTGTATTTCACTTTAAACATTGCGCCAAATTCAGACCATTTATGATAAAAAATCACAATTGCCCACAATCATTTTTCATACTCTGCTCTGCTAACTTATTTTTTACAAGTGCCCTTTCAATAGCTATTGGAATGTGTATGACATATGTACTTTCAAATATGCCTAATGTTCCATGTCAAACGAGACATGCTCTGATGAACCTGTTTCTCGATTCAAAAATAGGTTTACTAATGGTCAAAACGAGTCATCCATGTGCAGTATTGATATGGTTTTAAATAACTTCAAAAGTTTTGTCTTACAACTAATGTCTACTGTAGGCCATTCAAGTTATGGTCACTGGTTACCATGACAACCATTAAGATATCCCTATTTTCTGACTTTATTGTTGTACTTTGTTATTTACAGTACAACGACCCCAAAA